>CAJFCO010000155.1:24201-95209 GCA_904066015.1 Synergus gifuensis
TCATTGGGTGGTTCTTGAATTCTAATTAATGAGAATTTAATTAAGGTCATTAAAGAATATCGTACTGTCTGGAAGTATATAATTTATAATTTAATGCACTAGAATGTCATGCGCGCACTAAAATGTGCGCCTTTTGTCAATAATTTATGCTTATGATAATTTTTAAAAATTTGATTTTAAAATTCCTTTAAAATTTATTAAAATCAGTTGACAGCTCTAGATCTCGATTTCAAATATGAGCAACGAATAAAAATCCAACCAATAGATGAAGAGAGAATATGGCTTAATTCAGATTTCGAAATTGTAAGAATTTTTTTTCTGAATAGTCACAACCTCTTTTTTATGATAGGATAAAAATTATGCCAGTATTATGCCATATTATATGATTATGTTATATTTTAAAATCTAAAACAGCTAGGATAGGAATGGAGACGTATAAAACAAAATCAGCTTAAGAATCTCGAGACTTTACTGAATATCTCTTTTCCTTAATGCGTGCACAAACATTAATATAGAATATTACATATCTTGAGGCAATGCAATAAATTTTCCAAGTATTGGGTGGATGGAAAGTCTTGATCGGATTTGATATGTAAGCCATGATCTTCCAAAGCACCGTTATTTTTATGCATTTCTAATACGTATAGCTATCAGTTCCATCACGAATTTCCATCCAGAAACTGATATAGTGGATTCGATAACGCCCTTATTGAAAAAGTCAAGTTTCGAACTTTTCCCGAACTAAATTTTCTGTGAAGGTCAAGATTTCTTGCTTGATTAAACGCGGTCTTTAAATTTTCTCTCCTGAAAAATGCAAACAGAATTTAAAAATATATATTTTATTCAGAAATGTTAAAAAAAGGAAATAAAAATTATTTCCGTTTAAGAGATGAGAATTATGGAAACAACACAAGAAAAATAACGGCAAATACAAAGTTTTATCCAACAAACATTCATATAAGAAAGAATTTGTTTACACATGTATCATAAGTGCAATTTTATAGCATCACTAAACGATCCTAAAAACTGTATTTCTAAGTCAGCACCACATATAACTATTTCACTTCAGGATTTGAACCTGTGAAAACGACGTTGCCATTCGAGCCACGTTTTCTCGGCAAATTCTATATTCTAAGATTATTTATTCAGAAACCTACATATCTTTCTATAATTGACATTTAAAAAATGTAAATTAATCTTTCTAAGGCTTCTCGAGTCAATTTTTTAAGAATTCGGTCTAAAAACTCGGAATTTGAATTTTACTACCAGGGGCGTATCGACGAGGAGAAGAAAGAACTGAGTTGTTCTGCGAATTGTTTTAACGTGAAGCTCTATAAATACAAAGTAAAGGGGCATTAAGGCTTGTAAACCCAACCAATACTCCCCCAAAGAAAAACGCTCCCGCGTATTCATATACCCACATTTACTCAAACAGAAGCTCGACAATGCCGAGAGGACTCTTTCCCTTTTATCTTGCCTCTTGGTCCATACAGTATGCAGTAAATGGAGCAGCAAATGTTTTGAAAGCTCCAACTCCCGCTAAATTTACGCGACACCAGAGGAATAAAAGTCCCAGTAAAAGTCTCCGAACGATGGTGCAAATAAAAGTAAAAAGTACGAACCGGCCATCACTTTTGCGGACCTATTTTGCCCTAGGCCTCTCCAAAGTCTGTGAAGTTAATAAAAATTCACACAGACTTTTTCAAAATGTGTATATAAGTATTTTGTGGAAACTTTTAGTTTCTTTTTAGTTTTTCGTTTCTATAATTTAGTGAAATTTTAAGGATCATGGCGCAAAAGTTAGGAATTTTTAATCATATAATAAAAATGATAAATTTCTTCTCCAGTGAAAAAAGAATTTTTAAATCAGAATGACAATTATGTTATTTAGTCCTCTAATTTTACTAATTTTAACGCAATGATAATATCCTTGTGAAGAAAAGCTATAAGAATATAAAAAGCTATTACAAAAGTGAAAAAGCACTCTCGCCGCACACGTTACTGTCTCTTCTTTGTCCTCTTCTTAAGAAAAATCTAATTATGTACACGTACAGCTTGCGGTATAAAAGAAATATAAAAAGTTTGTGAATTTTTACTGATTCAAATAGCCATGTAATTTTATAGAAGCAGGTATCAAACATAGATTTAAATTTTCACAATCTCGAAATCTGAAACCACATTCTCTCTTCATTTATTGGTTGGATTTGTATTCGCTTCTTGTATGGTATATAAATTGTATGGTAAATTGAATGTTAATAAAATTGAAAATGATACATAAAGTTCGCTCTAATGTTTAATTCTTTAACGTGAATTGCATAATAGCACAATCAAGTCTTAAAAAGCATCGCAATAAAAAAGTCCTCAAGTGTAATTTCCGATAAAAGAAAAGGAGCAACTTCCAAGAGAAGAAACAATTAATGAGAACTCGATTTAACTCGAATCTTGCATTCAAACCGATTATCAGTATCAAGCCCAATCGAATATCCATTAGCACTTTTTCCCTTTCGTAATATCCTCACTCCATTCAAAGATTCGAACCTCTTATTTCAAACTATCAGTATTATCGAACGACAAAAGCTCCTTTTTCTATCCGTCTATTAAAAAATAATCTCACGATCCAAATCTGTCCTTGGTAACTTACACGAGATAGCAAGAAACTAGATATAATTTTTTTTACATTTTTTTTTTTAATTGAATCTAAAAATTTCCTATCATTGAATAATTTTCATAATTCAGAATCATCAAAACTGAGATTGCAAAAGCAGAAAATGAATTGCAGGTGGAATTCTAAAATGGCATTGGCGCATTGCGGAAAAGCTGGACGGCAGGTAGACATATTTGCACGACGCTCGACACGCGCTTAACAACGAAACCGTAGAGAATTCTGTTGTCGAGGTTGTCAAAAAATTTTCCTCCTTAAATTTAAACTCCGTACTGCTGGGACTCAAGTATTTTGAATAAGTGATGCTGAAGTAGATGCAACTCAGGCGAAAAGAAAAGCCTGTCGAACTTTAAAGAAACCACTTTTGTAACCTGAAGCTAAAGGAAAATTTTATCGAGTCTGACAATGGGAGATGTGAATATTTCAATATGTGAATATTTCAAACCTGATTCATAGAAATAGCCGACATTTTTTCAATGTAATTTTTCAAATTATTCCTCCTCACCACTTATTTTCAACGTGATGCCGTACAAAAAAAAACTAAATAAAAAAACTAATTATACTTCTAGAGAGTGTCGACTTTATTTTCAATATTTTTTGGCAATCATCTTTGCCATTTGCCTAGCAACAAGGATACGAAGTTAATGATTCGACTTCCTTGAATAAGTTACATATTAGGAAAAACACGCAGAGAGAGAAGATCCGTTATATATTTCTATACGCATGCGGAAGTCACGTGAACTTAGAACCGAAAAATCGATACTCTTTTGGTCTATCGCTGGTTTCAATTAAATTCAAATTGAACCTTAAGTTTTTATCCGAAAATTTCTATTTGTAAGTATAATTTATGAAATATTAATTACTTACACTAAATTTTATTTGCACTAAATGTTACTTACATTAAATTTTACTCACAAAAATCTATGTTAGGGGTCGTCCATTATTATTATTATTATTATTACGTAACCCCTTTTTTTTAACATTTATGCACCTTCCTTTTAAATACGATATTTTTACTCTACTAAGAAAAATATAAATCGATGACATTTGTGGCGAATATAACGTAGAAGAATAAACATAAAAGTTCAGATTTTAATGCTTTTTTGAAGTCATTTTAAAATGTATTAAATATTTCACAATGTTTCAGGATATATCTTTATATTTCAAGGGATTTCAAAAGACTTCAAAGAATTTGTACGATTTTCAAAGTTTTGAAGGGACTTAAGAAAAAATTGAAAGTTATAAAGATTACAAGATAGATATTTCATGGAATTAAAAAATTTTTCAAGGTATTTTAATTGATTTTCGTAGGATTTTAAGTAATTTTAAGCTTCTCGAAGAATTTCAAAGCTTTCTAGAGATTTCAATGCCTGAAAGTTATGTAACATTTCTCGAACCCCCCCTTCATAACAGACCTATAATAAGTTCACTTAAACCTTCCCAACCCCCTAAAAGTTTTACGAAATATATGGACGAACTCCTTAGATAAACCAAGCACTCTTTCAATTTCATTACAAGCCTTTCATTCGAGGTACGAATTTTATTTCAGAACCAGAGAAAAGAAAGTAATGCTGCTTTTATTGATACAGAGGTTGTTAAAAGGCTAAGCACAGAGCGAACACGTACGAGGATTCCACAAAAAAAACCTTGTTTCTCATCATGTTTCTTCACAAGAAACTTTATTATGTATTGCAAAACATTTCAAATAAAAATTCCTTCTTTTATTTTTACTATATAGGACAATTTAGAAGTATAAAGTATTTTCACAATGAGTAAGGATAATTAAGCTTTATTGAAAATTATTCGATTTATTCTGGAAAAGTGGCTCACCTGTGGGAAATTAAACTGTTATTGTTAGATGAAAAAAACTTTTAATTCCCTAAAATGCCTCTTAATTCCTTGAAATCCCTTAAAATCCCATGATTAAAATAACAATTATAATATATTATTAAGACTTATTAAAATCCCATCTTCTAAATCTTCTATAAATCTCTTAGGTCTTGAAACTTTTTTAAGTCACCTAAAATGTCTTGAAATCGTTTTAAATATTTTTAAATTCCTTGAAGTTACTTAAAAAGTCTTAAAGTGTTTTGAAAATCCTTAAACTCTCTTGAAATTGCTTAAATTCTTTAGTCTCTATGAAATCCTTAGCATACTTTTAAAATCCATTGAAATTTCTTGAAGTAATATGAAATCTCTTAAAATCCCGGAAATCTCTTAAAATCTTAAAAAATTTAAAAGGATAAATTTTTGTTGGTACATACTTTTAATTTTAATAATCCCGTAAAGAAAGTCTTAACACGAAACATCACCTTTTAAAAAAGAAACTAAGTGAAAATCCAAATTCCGATGATACATACCTTTTGCAAGGCGACTCAAGATGAGATCCTTGTGTTGTGCGGTATGAGGCTCTGGAAGCACCACGAGGAGATAACATCCGCTCAAGGGTGAAGGTGGTGGATGCTGTTGATGTTGAGTTGAAGGTGTACCAGCAGTAGTATTTTTATCTGTACCGGAATCCCCTCCCCCTCCACCATCCCCAGTAGGATCCATGGTACTCATTTCTGAAAATGAATATTAATTGGATTTAACGTACTGAGTTTATTTTGTTTTATAAATTCTCATCTTTCTCGTCCACACACATTTTTATTTAATTTCTTTCATTGTATTTGTAATGTATATTTACTAATAAATAAACTATTTTTATGTATGCCCTGAAGTCTACAATATAGAAGAAAGTTTATTTACTCTTGAAGAGGGTATTTCATTTACCTATGTCTCAGATAAACTAAACTTTATCTGAACAGTCCGTCGGACGATGAACGGCAGATTCTACTTACGAGAATTAATGTGACATGCCTGAATAATAATTTAGTCTCTCAGACGTCCTGGAGACATTTAATCTTCTCCATAATATGTTGAAATCCTTTACGAGCACTTAGGGTGTTTTATTAAGAATCAAGCAAAAGCTTTCATGAAAAAAATATAATATATCGATAATTGATTTATTTCATTCTCTATGACAATTTGAATTTTGAAGATTGTTTTTCATAAAAACACAATTTTTTGTAAACTTGTAAAACTTTTGATCTATAATTGAGGTATTGAGGTTTTTTTCGAGCAGCTGGAGTTATAAAGGTTTTCAAAAAATTGTATTTTTATAAAAACAACTTTAAAAATTCAAATTGTCATAACTTCGCGGGAATTGATTTTTTTTCGAAATGGAAAAATACGTGTTGCCTTATAACCTTTAAAAAATTACATATTTCATCGTTGAGCAATTCTGTACTTTAAAGTTGCTCTAACTGTCTGTGGATTCGGTATTTATGAATTACTAATACTGAGATTTAATTACTATTTAATGAACTAAGCCTACAATTTGCATTAAGGCATCTTTCATCACCTAGAAATTGTTTCGGATTATTAATTTTGTTTCATATTGGATGAAATTATGTTTCGCGTAATAACGTGTTAACCAAAACAGCAAACTACAACGTTACATTAGGTAATCACTTAACAGCGCGTACCGGTTAAATTGTTCGACTAGGTATCTGACCTCCAACCACACTAACCGCTGATCGACCAGAGGAATATCTCACGTCGAATCTATATATCAGTTACCTACCATTCTTTTCCTCCCTCTTACAAAAAGTGAATGAATACCAACCCTCATTGTATACCCTTCACAATTCATTCTCTATTGTGTAGAATTTATATTTTATACCCTATTTCGTAGACCAAATAGTTTTTAGAAACATGTGTTTACATAAAAAAAAAAAAATCAATGGCATCTCTGAGAATATTTTCTTGGACTGAAAGAGTGGCGACATCTTATACTAAAAAGGGCGTGTAAAATGCATTCTGAGAATCGAAAGGGTAGAGGTCCCAGACATGTAATATCGATTTCTAAAGTGACTGCTAGAAATAAGTTCAAGGGAAATAGAGCTTTTTAAAAATAATTATTCTAACAGTTTATTTTAGAGGCAAATACTCTATTTTTGTACTCCAGTGGAAGAATATATAATAATAATAATAATTCGGGAATTTTTCTTGGTATTTTTTCCATTCGAGATTTTGGTTTTGCAGCAAAAACATGTTTTGTCCCGGTTTTTGTGAAATCGAGAAATTACATAAAATTTTCAACAATTTCACAAGATTTTGCAAAATTTCAAAAGATTTCAAACGATTTCAAAAGAAAAAGGTTTTTCTTTTTAATAATGAAAGATATTTGAAGGATGTCAACAATTTGTTAATATTTCAAGGGATTTCGAAAGTTTTTGAGAGATGTCAAAAATGATTTCAAACATTTTTAAGGTTGTGTAGTTATAGAAATCTTAACTATATAAAATGTTCCGAACTACGCACAATTTATGCCTTTAAATTGACCGTTAAAACTTAAGTTCAAATGGATAAAAATAATTTTGCGTTAGAATAAAGATAGTGATTAAAAGAAACCTAAGGTTAAGTTTTAAGCTTGAACTAAAAGTGGAACCTTAGTCATTATTTTAGAAGGTTTCACCAATTGGTTTACCTTGAAAGAAAATACATCAGATAAGTTTTTCAGCAATCTTTCAAATTTAAACTAAAAATCGGTACTAAGAATGATCAATGAGAAGAGAATACTCAAAATGTATATTATCTTAAAGAAGAATAAGAAGACACAAAAATCGACCGAGATTTATTACAAGGAAAAGAAGCAGATAGAAATTCTTTACTCGACAAGACCAGTCTCTCAAAAATATGGCGCATCTTCCTTGAAACCCTTTTCTTTTTTCTTAAAACAATGGACGCGAAAAAAATTTTTATAGAAAATCCAACAATCATTACTTAAAATTTTCTCAAATCTTGTAAATTTGATCGCAAAGAAAATAAAAAATTGCTACTAGACAACGAATTAGATAATCTCTGTGAAGTACCAGAAATTTTTGACATTACAAGTTCGATTTTTAACGTGTAATTCGGTCAATGTGGATACCGGCTTCGAGCATTGCGCATGATCCTGGTAACCGCTTTAGCAGGAGAGATTGAGAGGACTCGAATCGCGATTGCGCAAGGATTTAAGCGAGTCCTAGCAGATGATTGATCTGAATTAATCATCTAATGACCTACCGCAAATAATATTTTTTAAATTTGTCGTTTACGAGTTATGTTTACCCTAAAACCGAACAACTCCACAAAATTCGAGAGTTGCAGATAGAGACATCATCAAATGAAATTTTGAACTAGTCACTGGTCTTTTTCTTTCTTTTTTAATGCCAATCGATCAAGTCGAGTGTTCCTAATAAGGATGACGGTGTATCTGCATCCTTGTGAGGATATTTTAAAACTTTTATAAATAGGATTCTAAGGGGTTGATTATATTCTACTAAAGCTTTACGTAAAATCTCTTATGTTTCGGATAAAAACGAGAATATCAATAAAGGATGATGAAATAAGGGGTAACTAAGGAATATATTTAGATGGAGGACTTGAAAACTAGTGTATAGTTCTCGGAAATCTATCCAAAAAAAATTTGTTGTTCATTTTCGATTGATATATAAAAATGAAGCAAGATTTCATGTAGGTTCTCTCTATAGATTAATCTGTATTTTCTAAAACAAGACTGCAACCTTATTTCTATTCCAGAGAATCAGAATTCATGTTGCAGATTAGAGTTGTTTGCAGATTCATACAAATTTAAGATATTAAAAGATAAATTTTTTTCTTATATCAAGGAAAAATGATAATCCAAAACTGACCATTAACCAAAAAACTGATGATTCCACTTGACGAGATTCATCTCTGACACCAAAATCCCAGTAAAAAATTTTCACTGGATTGAAATTAATAAATAAATTCACTCTCACAGGATTAAAATAAAAAAAAAGAACCACGAGGGTTACTACAAATCGCCACGTAAGAACCGATCAAACTTTCGGACCTGCCCCACTTCGTGTTCCCGGCACTGCAGTACTTCCCTTGGCAACAACCCCTCCCAATAGAAACCCCACAATCCACCAACTATAAGGTAATTAAAATCCCTTAATGATCACAGTAGGAGACATATTGTATGAAATAATCTGCAATCAGCTGATCCTGCGAGCGGCACAAAGGGGTTAAAAAAGAACTTGAAAAAACTGGACCTTGTCGAGTGGCACTCACCTTATCTTTCTTGACTTTCCAATGTATCCAAGGTTCCCGGAATGAAGAGAAAATGAGAATGTTAAAGTTTTTGGAAAGGCGAACCTCGCGAAACGAGAGGAGAGACGACCTCTCCCCCGTTTCTGCCTTTTCTCCTCCTTCTTTCAAGGGGTTTTCCTGCTTTTCCCGGGAACGATAGACGCGGAATTTTTCCGCTTTCGAAAGGATAGAGGGGTGGAGGAGGAAGAGTCGAGGAATTGAGTTTTTCTGGGCCTGTGGACTCCTCCGAGCGAGTAAATTCTTATTTATTGCAGCCCCAATACGGAAATTGAAGACAGCAGCTCGCGTTGCGGGCTGCCGGCTCTCTGACAGACAGACTTAACGGACCGGACCCTCACTTGCTGCGCCGGTTTCGCGCAAGACCCCCTGCCATCCCTTGGAACCCCTCACCGGCTCCAGAGTACGAATGTACGATTCCACCCCCCCACCAGAATAGAATGGAAGAGAAGGCATTAAGCGCTTGCGCTAGTAATTCGACCCCTCCACTTGATGAGACTATGCAGCGCATGCCAATCACTACCCCGTTGACATCACCGATGTGATGCAGCGGCTGATAGTGACACCAAGCTTGAGATCACACCGGCCGGTGTGAGAGGATTGTGGATGGTTGCATATGATCAAGTCATTGGGGTAGAAGTTGGAGGTGGGTCTGAATTTGGGAATTCTGCAGGAGAGCAAAGGTCAAAAGAGCAAGGACGGGGAATTACAAGGGGCTGGAAATTACGGTTGGAGGATATGATGATATGACGATATGACAATATGACTATATGACTATACTATATAAATTGGTAACTCGTATTAGTAACACTACTACTAAAGGAAATAGAAAATACTTACTAAAGACATTAAAACGATTTTGAACTTTTTTTTAATTCACCCAAAAAACCCTACTCTCTAAATCTGAACCAGCGAAAACCATACCAAATCAGTGAAATTTGCTGATGAATCAGCGGAATTGCTCTCATAGAGGGCGTGATATTCACTGATTCATCAGCGAATTTCACTGATTTGGTATGGTTTTCGCTGGTTCAGATTTAGAGAGTAAAATCACTTGAAATTCTTCAAGATGTCTTGATATTTTTAAAATCTTATGAAATCTCTTTAAATCGCTTTATGTAAAAAATGTATGTAATAAAATCAGTGTTTTAAAATTTTTTTAAATCTTTTCAAATTCCGCAAAATCTTCTAAAAGTTATAAGAATCTTTTGAAATCCTTTAAAATCATTTAAAATTCGTCAAAATCTTTAAAATTCTCTAAAAATCCATGAAATCCACGCATCGATAAATAGGCGAAACGGTTCACTGTATGTATTATGATCAAGTATTGCGTCAGATTTTAGGTAACTGAAGCGGAAGTTTATATGCTTTGGACTTGATGATGCAAACATTTGTTTTAAAAGCACTTCGGTTGCAGATTTTTCTTCTGAAGCAATAGAGTGGAGGTTGATTTTTTTTTGGTCCAGAAAAGTGAAATCTTTAAACTCCAACTTTTTTTTCAAGAGATGTTGAACAAAATTTTTAAAGAATTTTCAAAATTTTTAAATATTACAATGTATTATAAAAGATTTAACTCATTTTAAGAGATTTCCGAGAATTTCAAAAGATGTCAATAGATGATGAAATATATTTTCAGAGATTTTATGGGATTTTAAAAAATCTGGAAGAATTTCAATAGATTTTAGGGATCCGACGATTTTCAGAGATTTTAAGGGTTTCGAGTAATATATCAAGGGATTTAAAAATTGGCTTAATATAGTATCAAAATTGATTAATTAAATCCATTCTAACTTTGTTGTAAAAAAAATACTCATTGATTTTCTATACATTAAAGCCAAATTCAAACCCTCTTTACCGCAGTGTAATTATGCTGAATGAACTTTAACATTTCTGTACTTAAGACCGAATGAACTGTGGCCTTTCTTCCTGCATGAAAAAAGTTCTCACGGAATAACTAAATTTAAAAAGCATATTTAAAACTAAAAAAATACTTTGATGGTCTCTCAGGGATCAATTTGAAATTGCTTGGAATTCCGTGAAAATTCCATCAAGATTCCCCGTGGTTTCCAATGAGAATTCAACTGGAATCCTGCGGAATATTGAAACAATATCCTATACGAGTCATAAAGTTAGTTTACACGAAAATAAGAAAATTTTTTGTTTAATAGTTCAACATTTATTTATGTATCCTTATAAACCAGTTTAAACATTACTTACTAAAAAAATTAATGCCTGTTTACTCAATCATTGAATTACTTTTATTTCGACCATTTTCAATTTCTTTCACTACATTTTCCAGTAGATATAAAACTTTTTACATAATGTTTTGTTTTTTGTCATACTTCTTTCCATCTTGTCACAACTTACTTTGTTTTGTTACTTCTGTTGTACCCACATGTAATTCCTCAACCCTGAGTAATGAATTGTACTCAGCGCAATAGCATGACGAAATCTCATCCCATCTGCGTACCATGCTGATGTAATACTAACTACTATTCTGTTCCGCATGAATATATACCAAAGAGATTGGATTTTTTTCGTAAAATTTACCTCATTCATATCCAAATCTATTAAAAATACTACAAATGCTAAAATTGCTGTGAAAGACGCATATAAAATTAAAAATAATTATAATATTTTTTAATCTACAAAGCCTAATAATATGACATATAAAGCATGCCAGGTTTTTACCCCAAAATTTAAGGTGGGATCTGTAAAAATATAGATAAAAAAATGATCAGCTTTTATTATATGTTAAACGCTGCAAATCAATTGAACGTTTAATGCTTATAACGACGACTTTTTGTTCTCCAATTGACTATATACTTCCTTTGTCTTTGAGGTCTTAAAGTGAGTGTATAATTTTAAGGATGTGAAATGAATTCAAAAAGATTTTTAAAAAGTTCAAAAGATTTTAAAATATTTCGAAAATCTTGAAATTTTTTCGAAATTCCTTTAAAATTCTTTAAAATCAGTTGGCACCTCTGATCTCGATTCTATTTCTATATAATCGCACCCTCTTTTTTATGATATAACTGATATGACATATAAAAATTTTTATGTTACATCATACTTTTATCTAGATCGTACTTTTTATTACATTTGGAATGCATATCCTATGTCAATTAGTTATCAGGTGTAAAGTTCTTTGAGACTATACTTCTATATGGGTGCAGTTTAACGGTCTGAGGTCAACGGTATGTATATCGATTATTTATACTCAGAATCTTACGTCATTCCCGGCAACTGTTTACGTCGTTCTTATTAAACAATTGGCAAATCTATACGAATAGTCTCCTTTATTTTCCATAAAAGTCATACAAATTCACAATCTTGAAAATTTTCTGAATACAAAGTTGCTTCTCCCCTTGATTATTGCCAATTTGTTAAAGTATTCATTACTATTTTTAAGTTTTTATAAAGACCCAATTTAAAATACTTTGAAACTTTAGTGCTTTAAAGTTTAATAGCTTATTAAAAGTTAAAAACCCCTCAATTATACCTAAAACCAAATTATTTTCTTCAAGAGAGAGCATTTTCTATTGTGAAATATTATGAAAATATATGGTGTATAAGCTTTAACGAAGTATCTGGCTCGAAATGTTGGAACTTTTTCGGAATATAAAATATAACTGATGTTAGAATTATGCAAACCGTTGTATCTATACATGAATACATCAAGGAGTACGAGAATAAGAAGTGCTTGTTCATTCTCTTATTTTGCAAATTAGATGCCTGGTACATATACTAAATCTACTCGAAAGAGATTTGTAAAATTGCAAGTAGATCCTCTTGAAAGATATGAACTGTATAATTATAATCTCTGGAAGTTTCCATATTCTGTGTGTTTCATCATCGGTCTGGGTTCAAATGGGGGCTCAATCGAACCAAATTGGGTCCCGATCGGGGGCGACGTTTTATGTCCTATCCTAGATGATCAATAATTACTTATTTCATGAGCGTGAAGAGATTTCACAAAATTGTTCTACTGTGACATTCTAAAGTTAAAAAGAGAACAAAGGTCATTTGACAGAGAGTTCTTTAAACTTCATCTCTGGCGGTTGTATATAGTCAAGTCCTAGTCCCTATAAATTCGATTGTGCACTAAAGAAGCGAAGATGGGAGGATATTCAACCTCCTCATCGGCGAACTTCTTCCGTAAATTGAAAATTTGAGCGGCAAAAGTACATTCGGAAGGAGCACGTGAAGGACGTGGAAGTTAAACGGCACTATATCAGTATATATCTATAGAAATAAGGCCCTAGCCTGCTATGCGGGATAAGTGTCCACCGCATCTCTCTAAAATCAAGGGGAATACGGTTTCTCCACGCAAAAGGAGAAACCTTTGTTTTTATTGCTTAATAAATAAGTTAATCAGAATATCAGACTACAGTATTTTCTTCATCCCCCACCAATTTTCTACGCGGTGCTAGTATTGAACGCCGTCTTTACTAACCTGCCGGAAAACATCGATTCAGGACTATGATCTTAAGCCCTTTAGAATTCAAAATCTATTTGAACAATTAGGATATCATAATCACGCCCCTAATGCTCTAATGCGAAGTGCTTCTGGGATGACTAAAGCAATTTATGTGAAAATGTCTATACTGGTTCCTAAATATAAGACCCTAATCTTGAAATGCAGAAAGGATCTTTATACGCAGGAGAAGTTTATCAAAAGGAAATAAATAAATAATGATTTAGAATCATCCTTTTTTCAAATTGTATTGAATTTATGGATACATTAATAACCAATTACAGAATCGAAGCGAAATCCTGATTTGAAGATTGTGAATTTATTGAAAAAGATATAAATTAGAATTGTCTTCTACCAATATATTTCCGAAAAGTGATTCATCTTTTGAGATCTGTCTAGTCCTGGAAATTACAAATTGGAATTCAGAGAATTGAGGGTCTTTATCTCGATCATCCTAAATGTTTTATCCGAGCGGAAGAAATTTATTTTCATCGATTGAAGGGTACTATTTTTACTTATTAATAAGCAATGGAATTTATAAGATCGATCGGTATTAAGTATTTAGATCATTCGGGATTAATAACATTTAATAGCTCCACAAAAAATAATTAATTATTTACAATTATTTTTTCGAATGTATATTTTTATTAAAAGTATATAAGCTTATTAAACAAATGTTTTGTAAAGAAAATCAGTTACTTTTACATTTTCAAATCTGTTAAAATGCTCTAGAATTTAAAGAAGAAAACATGTGTGCATACGTAAAGCACAAAGCATTTTAAAACTTTTATAAACTCTTTAGCGAGAGTTTTAAAAAGTTAAAATTGTGTTACAATTCTAAAAGGACAATATATAAAATAGGTCACTTGTAACTTGGTCAACTTTTAACATTAAAGGTGAAAAAAATTTTGTACGAGTGTCAAGAGAAATAAAGTAGATTGTGAAAATTGTGTTAAGCGTGAATTAAATTACGTTTCAGTAAATCTCTGCATAATTATTCGTCACTCTTTTAAGAGTGGCGAAATTATAAATTATAGTAGAAATTGAATAAATTGAATAGAATAAATTATATGCAGAAATTATACTAGGGCTCGAGTCGAGTTCTAAATATGGTTTGCTCCACTTTTATTACAGCTCTAGCTGGAAAAATGCTTTCGTCTATAAAGAAAAACTACCTTTGAACTTGAAAGCTCTCTCAAGACGTTTTAAGGTTACCTTTCCTCTACCTCATTACTTTTTTTCTTGTAATTATTTGTATAGTTGAACTACACATGAATGAGCAATGAACTAAAGGAGGACATGTAGCAACGGCTCGATTTTTAATGGCGACAGCAAGTCTGACGCCCTTCGCTAGTATCATAAAGATCGGAGGTTGAATGTGTTTTTCCGGCCTAGGGGAGAAACTGACAGGAAACTATAGGATATTCGACAACTTGTTCTTCCACGAATTGCGAATCACAGACTAAATTGGGAAAGGACGATAAAATGGACAAAAGGGAAAACTAAAGGTCAAGTGTTATGTTATATTATTCAAGAGGATAGAAGAAAAATACCTGACTATATAAATGTCTCTTATATCTATATGAATTTATAATAATGACATTTTCGAGATTAGAAACACATGAAGCTACTTTCTCATCAAGAAACAGGATTTAAAAAGTACCTCTTATGTTTCTGTGAAGGTGAGAAGATTGGATTAATTTAAAAAGAAGAATCGAAGAATTAGTATAAGTTGATAAATTAGAAAAAAGAAAGGAAAATATGTGAAATAAGACATTTTCAGCTTGAAAATCTATTGATTATTTGATCTTCTGATATCACCTTTTTTCGGCTCAAATATATCTTCATGCGACTATTTAACAGAGACATGAATCTTTGTTTACAAAATACAGGCTTTTTTATAAAGATATACGAAACCTGCAACAGTGTAGAAAGATAAATAGGACCCAAAGATAAAAACACAAGCAGATAATTCTTCCTTTTTCCAAAACTTTGCAAATCTCTTTAACAGGTCACCCAGGCAGCAAGAAAACACCGATAATTTTATTTGAGGTTTACATAACGTTTATACTCGACAGAGTATGATTACAAATTTTACGCCCTGCCTCAAGGTACATCAAATATACGATAAACTATTTTATGTACCTACTCCTCACATGCGTGTTTACTGACAATCTGGCAGAATATATATCTTTATACTTTTTCTTTTTCTTTTGAAATAATAAAATTATTCCGAAAATTCATTAAAGATTTCATTACTCTCTAAATCTGAACCAGCGAAAACCATACCAAATCAGTGAAATTTGCTGATGAATCAGCGGAATTGCTCTCATAGAGGGCGTGATATTCACTGATTCATCAGCGAATTTCACTGATTTGGTATGGTTTTCGCTGGTTCAGATTTAGAGAGTACTCTTTATTCAAGAGTTTCATGAGCTGAAAAAAATAGAAGCTTCTATTTTGTCTCCTTAAAGTAGAACTGAAGAGAGACTTTAGAGGATGTCTATGAAATTATTGAATTTCTGTCTGGTTAGAAGTTATCATGGGATGGGAAATTAAATTCTTTCCGGCGTAGTGATTGATTTTATTCACAGTAATTTTATTTAGTCTCGACAGAATTCATAGCCTTTTTATTTTTACCTTTGTGTAAGTGAAACTTTATTTCCCATTTTTAATAGCTTTTCCAATATCGAAAGTTTTAAATTCATCGGTTTCACCCGTGAGTAGAAATTTCCAAAACTGGCCTAGCCCGGGGATATGAAACACAGAGTCCGACCGGGCTACGACCAGAAATCGGCTTTTCAGATCTGGGCCCAGTCGGGCCTTGTATTTCATCATTCATTGAAATCCAATCAGTTACAAATGGACATTTGAATCGGAAATTAGGATTTTTTTCTTATCTTGTAGAATAGTATGTATTCCAGTATTCCACTGATGATTTGAAACTGTGGTCTGAATAATAGTTTGCAGAAGAGGCACAACCGACTCATTTACAAGTCATTGTATGCAAGGTACTTCTATTCTGTATCCCGTCGAAAACGCAGATCACATGACCGTGCTCGTGAATTAATGTATCTGCACAAGTGGAATCGGCGATGGGTCCGAAGAGGATCACAAATTGCATGGCACGCAATTAAAATCTTAATTAAAAGCCATGACTGAATCTCTGGCGGGGCGTAGAGAGATACGATGCTTCTTCATTTAATAATCCGGACTTCATGCTTATTAGGCTACAAACTTATTTCTTATTTGCATCTATATGCATCAGCAGATCATCGACATCGACCATACTACTTAATATCATAAAAACACATCCACAAAACTTCACAGAAAATTGTAAAGTATTATCTTAATCACATCGCCTACAAAAATATAAAAAATAATTGCATAGTTTAATATATAATATATTCTCAACTCTTTATTGCATCCGGGATGTTAATTCCGGTCTGAAAAGAAAGTAAAAAATAACCATGCCGGTCTGGCCACAACTTTCCGTTTCTACTTGCACGCTCGAGTTAATTCTTAGTAGAAGAAGCAATTTACTGTAAGACAACGATATTCTGAACTACTTAGAAAGGATTACAGAATCTTAGTACTCTGTCTAAGTTTGAAAGATTAAAAAGTTATCCTCTATGTCTGAAGAGAACATTTCGTTTCTACTTAAAGCGTTTTCTTTATTCAGACATGTATCCGGAAAGTTACTTCTCAGTAGAAAAGCCAATTTATAGTAAGACAATAAAGACTGAGGTGCACTTAGAAAGAATATATAAACTTTGATACTTTTCATGATAATTCATTTTTTAAATGGCTCTCTATGTCTGACTAGAACCTTCCATTTCTTCTTCAAGCACTTCTTTCTTTGCTTGAGCAAAAATAATTAACGGTAAGACCATTCTCAATTCTTAACTTTGTTGATTTGCTCCTGAAAATATGATTTCATATATTATTTTGAAAATCGTACGAATTATCTTTGAATCGATTAAAATTGATCTTCAATATTATAAACCGATAGAAGATTTATAATTTAGAAGAAATATTGTTATTATGTACCGGACATAAGAATAATAGTCATTTTCGTCACGAGTAACTAAATAAAAATTATGAAGGGAGAGAAAATAGAGTGGTTGGAGCAAAAGGGAGAAAGTTGGGCGTTTGCGAGGCGCCGCGACGACGGCGTCTCATCGATCTGACTAGCCGAATACCGCAGCCACTTACGATATACACTAGATACTCTATAAACGTGAAAAATCCACATATCCGCAGATTGACACTGACAACCGCAACGAGCGAATCTGACGGAAAGAAATTAAAACTTTTTATATTCGATCATTATCATCATGCAAGGATAATCAAACATATCCAAACATTTTTCTAATGAAAATTGATCTTGCAACTTTTTTGCAAATTTAAAAGCTCCATTTTCAAAGAATACCACAGTATAGCAAATATCAAAGCGTAGATATTAATATAAACGACTGTTATTAATAAATGATATATAATTTTGATTAAATTATTTCAACCCATGCATGTATACTTCTAGAACGGAAAATTCGACATATTTTTTTGATAATTTATAGAGAAAATGACTGTATTTTACTTGGCTAAAGAACGATCAAAAAAAGTAACAGAGTATAGGAAAAAATTACAATTTTATGAATAATAATATGTACAATAAGCTGATTTTCCAGGCGCAGTATATCAGTAAAATGAAAACCCTTGGCTCTACGCTATACGAATGAGAACCAACTCTTTTGCACGCTCTCCTGATAGAGTGCTTTACTTGATGGAAACTTTGTCACTCTCTTCTAATCCCCGCCAAAAAAATGATTACTCGCGAAAATCCTCCTGGACCTCCTGCCATCCCTGATGAGAGTTTAATTATATGACACGAGCTTATTGTCGCAAAAAAGTTTCGCGACCTATGACGACTTGAGTTCACTTCAGGTATATATAAGGATTCCTCAGTCGTCTGACTTCGCCATATGCGTATATCAACACCACATCCTACTTCTGCTACCCTGCTAGCATCCGGATACTTTTTATTAAATAGCCGCCGAATTCATCAGCACAAGAGCGGCCCGATATATTTAATTGCACTCAACCCCGGCCCTCTCCTACTCTCTCCAATGCCATAAATGAAATCTAAGTTGACCACCTCTGAAGTCAGATACCTGCTTATTTTTCTAATCGCCTCATCCAAAGCGAACTGAAATTGCTCAACAGGTTATTACGCCTGCAAGTTACTACACAAAACCGGATAAGCTTGCGACGTTTATCATCTGCAGCACGCAGTGGTTCTCATTATTCAAACACTCTTCTCGAAATATCATTAAGTTTTCATATTTCATTCACTATTCCATTTTGAATTTTTAGTTTTTGCAATTTCAATTCCAAAAATTTTTTATTGAACATTGTCGTAAAATGTAAAAATTCATACATATTCGATTCAATCTCACTTCTTTTCAAACTAAATCTATTTCTGTATATGACACAAATACTATACTGTCAAAATCATGTATATACATCGTGTAATACCTCATTTTTTACTGTAAAAAAAATGATTTACCTATTCTCTTTCTAATTCATCCCTCGCCCTTGCCCTCAATGAATTTTAAGAGATTTTGACGAACTTCAAGGGGTTTTGATGAGTTTTAATTAATTTTAAAAGATTTTCAAGTTCTTCGTGGAATTTTAAAGTTTCTCAAAAGATTTTAAGGAATTTTATAAATTTTGACAAATTTTAAATGGTATTTTGACAAAATTTTACGTAATTTTAAAGTTCTTCAACGAGTTTTAAGAAATATTGACGAATTTTAGTCCTATTTCAAATATGAATTTTTAAATTTCAGAATTTTTTTTTTTTTTGTAACCCGCAAAATTAAATATTTATAATACGTGTCATGAGGTGAAAGGATCTAATCCAGTATCTTCTCTTCTACGACTCTTACATATAGGTGGATGTAGAAGTTGATAGTATTCGTTAATATGGAAGCAGTCGAACAAGTCTATATATGTATATAGTGTCTCGGCTTTGTCAGTATTTTGCACAGAACACAGACGCATGCATGCATGCATGTAGTAGTAGTGCGAATTTGCGAATCACTTCTTCGCCTAGTATACTACCTTGATTCCATGTTCGCCAATTCGAAGGCCTGGCGATATTCTCTAACCCTTCCTTCCATTCGCGACCTCCAACTGCAGTTTACTTGCAAGAATCTCTCCCAAAATAAAGAACAAGAGAACCAATTCGCGAAACTGAACATATATAGAAATCAGTGCTTTTTTTATATGAAAGTCTCAGAAAATAAAAAAAAAATGTTTACTTGTTTTGTAATAATATTATATATTAATGCATTTTTATCAATAAAAGCATAATAATGTTAATATTTATAGTTAAATTCTTAATTTTCACAATTAAACATAAAATATACTATAAAATATAATATAAATATTGCCCTATATTAAGAAAAATACATCTTTTTTGTTATACTCACATATTCGAAAAATTTTGAATAAGGGCAATTTATTTATTATAAGGTCTTGATTGTTGGTTAAAAAACATTCAATTCAAATTTTAATCTAGAAATTGTTATATACTTTTTATTACAATAATTGAGAAAATGAAGACCAATATGGTTTGCATTTTACATACTTTCATCCTAAAAAAAAAACAGAATTTGTTAATGATATTATATTCAATGCATGCAATGCAAATTGCCTATTTATTATTTAATAAGGCTTTATCAGTTTCCTTTCGATTGTAACTCTTAATTATATATGTAGATTATAATTGACGTACAGTGTGAACTATGAGTAGTGATATTTTCGAGAATATGGAAAATCAAGATGCATGTATGCCAATCGCAGTGACTTTGCAATGTCGCACGACGCGCATAGTAAGTTTGGACATCAGGAAAACACGATCAGCAAACAAGTGGTTGCCTTCCAAGTTTCGCGATACATTTAATATAATATAATTTATTAATATAATATATTTCGCACGAATCCATTCTTTGTTTTCAACTGGATGAACATTTTGGAAAAAAATTAAAATAGATAGTATCAATAATTGTAGAAAATAGTTTGTAGTGCCCTTTCCAAATTTAAAATGTTTCAACTTTAAACATGGATCTAAAAAGATATATGGTTTATATAATTATACTAAACTGGACTTTTGAAAAATTAAAATTTTGTGCAACCTCTTTTGCAGAAGACTGTATAATAGCAACATCCAATTAGCAAAGTTTCTACATGACTAAGTTTCAAAAACATTCAATTATCCAAATATCAAAGGATGGTATATTTTTGTAGCTTTTACGATCAGAATGTTTCAGAAGGGAAAAAGTATTATTTATAAACAAGAATGAATAATAAAAGATTTATAAATTACGTAAAAAATAATTGCGATAATTTAAAAATAAACTAAAGAGAAGTGAATGGTTTTTTCAATCAAAATATGTTATATTTTATATTTTTTTTATATAACGAGAGAATATTGTTTTATGGTTAGTGAATGTAAAAAAATGTGTACAGAAGATTTTTTCTGTTAGCGGGGAATTAAATTCCCTTTGGTTATCCTACAACTTCTGGTGAGGCCTGATCTCCTGGTGACCTCGACCAGGTAACTTCAGTCAAGTGTGACCATCATCAGAACCCGTTTCGAAATCTCCAAGGTCTTCAACAAAGAAAACCTCTGCGACCTGTTCAGTAACAGGTGGCGTTTCACTCTTATCCATTGATATGGGTCTTTTATAACAACTGTTAAACATAGAGAAAATATCAAAACTCCCAGGAATATGTGTAACTTTTTAATTTTATTATTTATTTATTTAATTATCAAATAAACATTTAATTAAAACAATTTATACTTGCATCTGCAATAATAATGTGAAGTTGGAAAGCATTTATAATTTACAATTAATAAGGAATCAATAAAGTTTCATTACTAGCTTAAAACATGCAATTTTTATATTGTTAAAAAAATATTATTTTTTATCTTATTAAGTATACATTTTCAATCGTTTTTTTTTTGTAATTAAATTAAGAAATATTTTATTGTTTTTACGAGGGCTTCCTCTGAAGCAGAGAATTTATGATTTAATAAAAAGGCAAAGAAAATTTTAGAAAAAAATCAAAAACTAAATTCAAAACGAATAACAAATACATGTAGAAAACCTTTTTTGCAATGCGCTAGTCTATAACAATGGAATTTTATTTTTTTTAATTCCCTTTTATTGTCTTCATCTGAAAAATCTCTAAAAGATTAAAGGCTCTTATAATATTCTTTTGAGATTGATAAAAGATTACTTTTTAAGTAAATTCTAATATTTTGTTATTGTATTAAAATATACTATTCTACTTAATATATTTAAATAATTGTCTCTCTTCTGCACACTGCAGGCGACTCAACCTTGTGTAAGCTTGAGGTCAACTCGAAAAAGAGCGTATCCTCTGTAAAGAATCCTATTTAAAATAGGAATATATTTGAAACAACATCTCATGTCTTTCACAATAAATTTATATCAAATCCACTACATTTGTAATAACTTGTTTCCCTAAAATCGTGGAAATTTCAAGTTTTTCTCTGAAAAATTTTATATATCGAAACAGGAGAACAGCATCGTGTCGAAGCAGCGTTACATGGACGCGACTATTTTGCGAGATATTCCAGAATTTTCGAAGAAGTTGGAAGACCTGCTGTGACTCGTTGACAAAAGCCTTATTTCATTTACACAACAAGTCCACAATCTGTAAAAATATTTTCTTTCCCAATATCTTCAGAATCATACATAAAGCCGATATTCATAAAGCAGAATAAAGAAGAGTTGATTGAAGAAAAAATATTTAATGGTTTATTTTGAGATATAAATATTTTTAAAAAGTAAGTAATAGGAAAGAAAAATAGTGATTGTTTAAATAGATAATTGTGTAATTTTGAAAAAAAAGAAAAGAAAAAGATTAGAAGTTTTGTAAACATTTAAATTCACAAGTTGGGTGGACTGAAATTTTATGCAATGTAATTTTTTCATTGGTTTATAAGTGAGGAATGTAAAAACAAGTGGTAAAAGTCAATGTTTTTTTCGACTATCACAGTAGTAAAAACCAGTAATAGTTATCCAGTGGTAATGAAACGGACGAGTAAAAAGCCGATTGACAATCAAGTGACAATACATTTTGTGAATTATCAGGCGAACACAATGCGATTAGAGCTAGTGTATAGCCATTGACCCAGTAGAAGCTTCGCGGTAACTGGCCCGTACAACTTTCGAGTTACAAAGTATCAGGAAAGTATAAGAGTTTACTAGTCATTTTCATCAACAATCACTTTCATGTAGATGTTCTATATAGTTTAGCTAGATTTTTCAATCCCTCGAAGTCTTTTTAAGTTTTTTGAAATTCTTAAAAAAATTTAATCCCCCAATAGTATTTCTATAGTAATTCTTTACAATCATTTCATATTTATTGACGTCATTTAATATACATATTGAAATCCCTTAAAATCCGTTTAAATGCTTTAAAATTACTTAAAATATCTTGAAATATTCTTCAAATTCCATGAAATTCCTTTAAATCATTATAGATCCCCAAGGATCTAGCAATTTCTGAAAAACATTCTAAATGTCTTTAAATCATTTTAAATATTTCGAAATCTTTAAAAAATTCTTTTAACAATGCGGTTGTAAACAGTTTTAAAAATCTACTCAAGTCCCAAAAACAAATAAATTCGTTTGCAATTCCTTAAATTTTTTTTGCAATCCTTTAGAGTATTTTTAAACCTATTAAGATCTCTTGAATTGTTTTTAAATCATTAAAATATTTTGAAATACTTTAAAATAATTCTAAATGTATTGGTCATTAAAAATATTTCGAAATCAATTGAAATTAATTAAAATCACTTAAAATCTTTTCGAATTTCTCGAAAATCCTTAGAATCATTTCAAATTAAATAAAAGTCTTTTTCAGGGGTGAACTTTGGGGGTAGTTTTTACTTCTTAGAATTGGTTTTTGGCCGATAAAAAAATGTCTCGCTTTATTTTTAATGCCTTGCAACACATAATTATAAGTTTCATCAAAATCGGAGAGGAACACCTCGATATGTTTTCTTGTAAGTCTATCTTCCAATCTTTAAGACTTTCTTGCATAAAATCTTGAAAACCTTCTGTAATTGTTCCCTAGCATTTCTACACCTTTTTAGGTAATAAGAAAACAAGAATGTACCACTCTAGTCCAACCTTTTGATGATAATGAGAAGTTTTGAACAGGTGGTGGGTGGAGTCTCTCGTACCATTGTACCGCCTTTAACAAATACTTGGAACCAGGATAGTAGGATAAGCTTGACCAGCAAAAATTCCCTTATCGATCGACAACTGCCAAGTGCCTGAGTTACTTTTCTGAAGCATGTTCGCCTGCGATCGCAAGACTCGAGTGTGACCCGGCCTGGGGACATGGGCACGTCCTTACGGAAGGTCAACGACCTCGGTAGACGTACTGAGAATGAATATTACACTTGGCACTGAAATCCGAAGCATCGAAGCCCAGAGCGATGGTCGCACTTGAACGTACCGTACGCAACCACATCACATCTCAAATATATGTACATCATCCGATTATACAAAATTAGGTTACATATTTCTATCGCTTCCGCATAGTTATTGCGATAGTGATACATTCGAATAATTCATAGTTGAAAAAATCTTGCGCAAAAAATTTTTGTTATCGTATTCCAATAAATTTCATCAAATATCTTTAAATCCTGTGAATTCTTCCCATGAAATCTCATTAAAATCCCTTCAACTTTCGTAATATGTATCCCTTAAGGGTATGTGATACTTTACCAAAATATGAGCAATTTAGTTTCCACAACTTTACTTTCGTAAAATGTAATAAATATTTTTCACTGAAATTAGGCCATTAACCTCCGTCTGTATTAAACGGGGGTAAATAGCAAAGTTTTAGTGAAGAAAAATATATATTTATTATTGCGAACATAAAATTGCGGAAACTAAATTGCTCTTATGGCAAAGTATCATATGCCCTTAAAATCTCTTAAAACTTCTTAAAAGGACATGAAATCTGGTAAAAGTAATTAAGAATCCTCTCTCTTATAATCTAAATCAGCAATAAATACACTGAAATCTGAAATTTAAACGTAAAATCAATTGATATTCCTTAAAATTTCTTGAAATACTATGAAATCTCGCCACATCCCTTAAAATTCCTTACAATTTCAAATTATTCCTCGACACTACTCAAAATCCCATTAAATCTCGTTAAAACCCTTAAAATTTCTGAATATTTTTCAAAATTTGATATAATAAAATGTTTTTGCCATGAAATTGAAAAAATTTTTATTTGAACAGCCTAAATTACAAACCTCGGGTTTGAATTTTATATTGTTTAACATTGAAGACTTTGATTTTGATAAAAAAAAAAAAAAAATAGTTTGAATTTTAAACCCGTTCGAGATATTTTTCTTCAGAGCATATGATTGGTTCACTCATGTGACCTAATTCACAGCGGGAAAATTGAAATATATAACGGAAATAGTAAGACATTGTTTTTATTTAAATAAATAAATAATAAATTATTTTTTAATTATTAAATTAAACACTTGTTTCATCTCTTTCTATTTTAATTACGTGTATGTATATATTTATACGCTTGTATGCATATTCAAAGTTTCGCGCGTTAATAATTAGCGCCATCTAACTAGTTTTTTTTCAACAAATTTAAGCACGTGATTGCGTAATGTGCGATCGCAAACGTCAAAACGTCATCGACGATTCGACGCGAGTGGACAGTTTTCTGCGCCTCAGTTTGACATTTAAGTGTTCAGAAACCGGTAAAATGATAGCATAATCAAAATTAAAGAACATACGAATTTTTTAACCAAAGAAATATTCTAAATTTTGTTGTCCGAACAGTTTTTCAAAATGACGGAGTCCGAGAATGACAACTTCTGCAAAAAGATGAGAAAGGCCACCAGAGAAATTCACGCTGTCAGTGATGCTCTTGTCAACGCCAAATTAGTTTTTGGTACGATTTTTTATACTCTCCATTTAATCCTATTAGAAAATCGAATTATAAATGTCTACTCAGCAAATCTTATCTAGGTAAAATTCCTTGGTGTTTGCAAAGTGGATATTCCTTTGGTGTTTGCTCTACGATAACGTTCTAAACGGTTTTAAATAATAACAGTTGAAATTCATTTCTTAAACTCTGTAAATTCATAAATAAGCAGTTGTGACTTCTAGAAACTACATATTTAGGTTTCTGTTAAAAAACTGGGTTAATTTAATTCATAAATCTTGAGTTTTTCTTGTTGCTAAATAATTAATGACCACTAGGTGGCAGAGTACAAACGCGCGAAATTATGAAAAATTCAAAGATAATTACATAGCAATTTGTCAAATATTTATTGTTTCGTATTTACTTCTACTTAGAAAACTTCACATTTCAAATAGTTTTTTATTTAAAAAAAATCAATAGTGTACAAAACGTAGAATCAATTTTTTTTTAAGGTAGGAAAATTGAATATTCAATATTATTGCTTTATAGTATGACATGCTAACTAATTTTATTCAATTATAACAATTTTTACTTTTTATTTTACATAACTGGTTCATTACTCATATTATGCAATCTCAAAGATTTTTATAAATTGAATTACTTTCTTCAGTTTGATTATTTTCGAAAATTGATCCCTTCTGATTGTGTTACTATTTTAAAAATTAACTAAAACATTTCTCTGTGTAGCGTTTCACGATGATTCAGTTTGGGCAGATGGTCTTCTAGTCTTTTATGAAATATTTCGATACCTCGAAGGGGCAATGGATAGATTAAAAAATACGAAAGTTGGTCTACTCAATATCCCAGGTCTTCAAAGAACAGAAGCTTTCGAACAAGATTTAGAATATTATTTAGGAAAAGGATGGATGAAAAATTACACCCCAAGGTATTTGCTTTGCTAATATATAGTACCTAAGCAATCTTTTTATTTAAACTTTCAATTTTATGTGGCCACATACCACATTTCATATTACATATTACCCTAATTTATTTTTTAATAACTCGCTTCTTGTTTAATATTTAACATTCATTATTAATGAAGATCGGTATGAATTCAAGAATCTAAAGAAGTCAAAAGAATTTAAAGTGAATTTACAAAAATTCAAGGTAAATTCTAGATTCTAAAGATTTTAGGAGATTTTCAATGATTTCAAGGAATTTTGAAAGTTATTATAGAATTTTATAATAGGTGATTTTAGTATGTCATTTTTATAAATTATTCGCTTATAAATGAGGAAAAAGCAAGTTAAATTGCAATTAATTTTTAATAGTTAAAAAATTAGAAATGTATACTAAATTGGCAAATTTCCGGATCATTAAACACCCAGATTGGTAATATAATTTCTCAACTAAAGCGTCAATTATTTTTTTTTTAGAACCAGTGTTGTTAAATACTTGATGCGCCTCAGAGAAGTAGAAGACACAGATCCGACTCTTTTAATGGCATATATTTATCACTTGTACATGGGTTTACTCAGCGGAGGAATAATTCTTCGCCAAAAGAGACAACTAGTGCAAAAAATTTCGCCCTTCAAGGATGAGAACTTGGATGGTAATAATATTACAGATTTTGGAGAGTACAACATATTTCAGTTGAAAAAAGAAATGCGCAGCACGATGAATAGAATCGCCGACACGTTAGATGAAGATACGAAAAATAAGTTAATCGAAGAAAGTAAAATAGTCTACACCCTTAATAACGAAATAATTAGAAGTGTAAGAGGTGCGGGCACTGTTATCGTAAAGAAAATATTCTACTTTTTGGTTACTATCACTATGGTCGTTCTTGTCTTCCTCTACTTCTTCAAATAATAGGTTTTTAAAATCCTTCCGTTAAGTTATTCGAAACTGTACATATATTTTTTTATTCGCACAACTTCCTGCGCGTAAACTATTACAATCTTTCATAATAAGGAAGTACATAGAAACAATCGGTGTATTTGTGCTCTATTTGGTAATCATTATGATTTTCTTCTGCTTTTGACAAAAACAAGTAATAATTATTTTATTCTACAATTTCTAACTATAACAAATACACCGATTGATTCTGTTACTAGTTAGAATTTCAATAATAGCTCAATTGTAAAATGTATGAAAAATAATTTATTAAATGAATGAGTGATATCTTATTATAGTCATGTAAAATACAAGTGTACGAATATATAAATATATAACACTCATGTTACGTACATCCTATGCTCGAAGTTAGCGAAGAATACAAAATCAAATTAGTCGTAGTTTTTCGTCGAATCCATAATCACGAGTAAAACTTGTAATTAGTTTTACTTTTTGCTCTTCGATAAAACAGTACCGTTGAGACAAAAGTCTGAGATCGTGCGAAATCCTTATACTTAAAATAAACCTTTCTCAATGAATATCAAAGATTAATACAATCTAAAAGCATATTAAAAACAAAAAAAAAGAAACTACTGTTATTCATGTTTTCCTTATACTCTTCTCGAAAAACCATAAGCTCTTCTTATCGATTTAAAATCACATTTAAATTTTTGGATATTACCTGAAGGCATACTGCAATTGTCATAAGAGTAAATCTAGTTTCGCCAACTTTACGTTAGCAATAATAATAATAAGCAAACATAAAGTTGGCAAAACTTAATCTGCTCCTATTGTAATTAACATGTTCTTAAATATTTCGACAGAATAGACCCATAAAACATTGCCTATAAAAAATACCACTACGAATTTATAAATCACAAGCATCTTATTCTAAAACTTGATGATTACAGATTTATAGGCATTCAAGTATAATCTTCTTATCAAATTTAAAATGTGCCCATGTTCTAATCCGAAACTCGCTTTTCGAGAAGTGCAGCACGTTATTTGGCGATGAAGTTCCTTGTCTATCAGCAGAAAAGGCTGATTTGATTGCTTTCACATCGGGATTCGATTTTCGAGCAGAGTCTCCCAATAATTGGGACTTCAAATTTCCCTTGTCAGCTAAAAATAATTTATGAAGTTTAAAAAAGTTTCTTAGATTTTAAATTAAAGTTACATTCATAGAAGGATATTGTGCAACTCGTTCACATAAATGCATTTAATTTAGATAATAATCAGGTGGAAATCTTTGATTTGAATCTGAACATAAGAAAAAATTTGTGCAAAATTAATAATTTGCGCTAAATTGAAACTGACCGGTAAATGTGAAATATGCCAGTCTAAATACTGAGAAACATTGTGACATTCGTCCAGATTCGTAATTTGTATTCAATTTAAAGAATTATAATTATAAGATGTTGATTTAAAGATATTTTTAAATCTTAAAAGATAACTGAAACATGATGTTCATACCTTTCAACTCTTTTCCTCCTGAGTGTTTCTTGGCAGAATGAATCGCCGGATCGTTAAAACCAGTAGCCTGTAAGCGTGTTGGACTTTCTTTTAGTTGCCTAGCAAGAAAAGCTGGTGATTGATCATTGTTTGAATCGCCAAATAAATTACGTTTAAATGCATTTTTCGAGGTCATATTTTTATTTTCATGAACACTCCTGCGACTTCGGGCTGGAGAAGTGTTCATTTGACGTGAACTTCTGAAGTCCGATGGTTCGTTCTGTAACGAGTTAAACATAATGTTAATACAGAGTGTAAAAATTGTGTATATAAAAAAAGTCATGAAAATAAATAAAATTTACTTGAGAATTTATCATCTGTTGTTGCCTTTTAATCTTGGATGAAGTTTCGACATCACCTACAGATTTATGTCGGTGTCTACGCACTGGTAAATTCTTTTCCCGTTGTAGTTTTTCTTGAACCCAACGTTTCATACGCCTAAGGATAAGGAATATTTAAATTAGACATCCATTAATTATTAACAATATCCAAATTGCTTTATTGTAAGTTTTATTTTGTACTTACTTTACAAATGGAACAACCATGAAAAATGCATTTGGTCCAACTCCCATCTTTACTTTCGGTGTCATGTCTTTTTTATTATTTGGCAAGTCAGCCAATGCAAACCACTCAATATTTTTAATTTCTTTTCGCGTAAGTGGCTGGAACTTTGTATCTTTTTTAACGCCAGATATAATGTAAAGCCTCACAAGCTGATCGTTAATAATTGATTCGATATATTCATTTTTATCTATCAGGTTAGATATATCAAACCCCGTTTCTTCTAACACCTCTCTCACTGCACAATGAGAAGGATCTTCATCCTCATTTACTTTCCCTTTCGGGAAACCCCAGCTGTTTTTGGCCCAGTAACTCTGGACGAGAAGAACTTTGGTAAGATCTTCATTTAAAACAATCGCCCCGAAAGTTGGGACGTTTTGCTTGTACTCCCTCCACTGGTCTATAATCGAATCTTTTTTAGCCAAGTGAAGTTTTAAAAATGGAATGTGCTGAAACATATGCGTGGCAAATTCTTTCATCCCACATGATTTTAGTTTTGAATTTTCTTCCGCACAATAAAAATCTAAGTAAAACCAGTGTGCCAATTCAATTTGAAAGCAAATGCGAACTAGGTCCTTCCTTTCCTCTTCAGGAACATTGATGATAAAGCGACTAAAATTTAAACATATTATACAATGTTAGTTGATCACGTTCATCATCAAGGAAAAGCCGCATATTTGACATAATGACAATCACAGTAAAATATTTTCTAACCAATTGGTAATTTGAATACAAAACTCTATAATAGAAGAAACACAATAGCTAACCTCAAAATTCCATTAATCAAGGAAGAGTATAACGTTCAGGTTCAGAGTTACATTTTACGTATTATTATCTGTTTTTGTTACAAGATAATCCATGATTACTTTTCCCTCATTGTGTAATTAAGGAATATTACATATTGAATTATTATTTATACATTAATTCAAAATACAAACCTGCTCAAGTCATCCAGAATTTCTACGGGAATCGAATGTTCCGACATTATAATAGAAGATGCGTTTTCACTTTTTTACGGACGAGATAATAAAATATCTCAATAAATCTTTTAAAAAAGTTCCGAAAAGCCCACAGTTATTTAGAAATTTTTTATTGTCAACGACAATTTGTCACTTTCGTCACTTGGTTTTCACAAAAGAATAAACATTCCCAGTTCACACCACCACACCACACTTTCACAGCTTTCACAGTTCAATCACAACATCACACTTCAAACTGTTACGTTTCGCGCAGACTCTGTCTGTGCTGCCGAAAGGAGCAGACAGACATGTTTCCAACTTTCCAATTCAAAGATCAGGAAAAATCCATGGAAAAATTTAAGTTCCTTCTGGCAAAGTCTTTGCTTCTGGGCTCCGGGCCCTGACGTCGCTGGGCCCTTGCCCTTCTGAAGTCACGGTTCCTCTAGAAAACCCAAGCTCGTAAACGAATTTCTAGTATGTAGTATGTAATGAGCTTTTATGACGGTCAAGATTTTCCTTCTTTACATTTTATTATGTACATACTACATTAGTACATTTAATTACTAGTGCGGGATTGTGATTTTAGCCTTGTGTGAAATGGTCACACAAGGCTGAAATCACAATCCCGCACATGTATTGAACCGTATTTTTTGATACGACGTGTGCGAAACTGCGAAGCTTGATTTAGCAAAGCAGGCTTGCGTACGCAATATCGAGCTTTGCGCACAGCGTGACAAAATATAAATTTTTCTAAGCTGGGTCTGATAGTTGAGCAGGGCGTTGACCTAATTTTGAGAGATTATTTTATAAAGTCATATCGAGAGTAATATTCCTTTAGATTACTACCCTAAAATTAACCCTTACTTTAAAATTCCCTTATTTAATTTCTTGGAGAAATTCCCAAAAATATTTTTATATTATACCAAACCAATTATAACTAGAATTATGTATGTATAGTTTTAAGAAAGAAACGTCCACAGTGTTCACACCCATCATAAAATATCGTGCAATTATTTCTGAATATAAAAAGATTTCACCAAAAGAAGATACTTTGAAGTTAACTTTAACAACAATATCAAATAAATCAAAGGGAATCAAATGTTACGACATTAATGAATGTTACCATGGCATGTTGGATTTATATAGGGTAAAAATCATCTAGGTACTCTTTATCCTAATTATATGCTCGAAATTAGAGGATAAAAGAGAAAAATCTTCTTGTGTTTAAAGTGTAGAATACACAGAAAATGTGACAACACATAACATCCAGTTTTTTAACAAAGAAACAAAAGAGAGATTTAATTTTTTCTATGTGTAATGTGTAATTTTCTTATGTTTAAAACCTAAAATTTTGTTTTTTAGACTAAAAACTGTTGGTTTCAATTTTTGATCAATATCAGACACAAAATAAGCTTATAGCTTATAATGTAAATCAATGTAAAATCAAAAATAATTATTTCACATTATCGTCTGCTCGTAGTAAAAAATATATAATTTTACCATCATCACATTGAAAATCAACATTTTAAGTTTGAAATTAACAAATTAGTAAATTTTCATTTTTTTAAAACTAAAATGCGGGGGTTAAATTTTAATATTTACAACAATCATAAAACTATGAAGTTGTATCAACTCTGGTGCTTATTAAATGAGCACTTCGCTTGACTTCGCTTCTTATCGTATTTAGCAAATACATATGATTTGCTTATATTTAATTTTAATTAATCCCTAATGGTTTTATACTTGAAATAACTCTTTTTTATGATTCAATCTTGAAAAATAAAAATTTTTGAAATTATGTCGATATACATGTAATTTTTCATTTTTACTCAATATTATATTTTTGCGCAAAGATTGTAAATAAGATTCTCTACAAACCATTTCGATATAAATAATAAATCCCATCAAAGCTATAAAAAAGTTTCCTCTACGAGGAAGCAAAATATTGTAATTTCCAATTGTCTGTAAACATCATCCGAAAAGATAAATTATTAAAATAAGAAAGCCATTCTGTAAGTTTTTTCAACTCTGAAACATTTAAATCTTTAAAGCTGCACCATCTACTTTTTATCATTAACTGCAGATCTCAATTTTTGATATACACTCATCTCGCGATCGAGAGCACCGCTCGGGGGTCGAGTGACTTCGATCGGATGGGATTAAAATAGCTCAAGCGAGCACTCTGACGTCACCACGACATTGACTTCGCGAGCGCCGGCACTTAGTGTAGGCTGTCGAGGGACGCTCGGGGGGGACGTAGAATCAGTCAAAATGATCATATATTAAGAAATATTGACAAATTATAATAAATAAATTATAACCACAATAAATAATAAATTGTAACCATTGTACCTATCATCCTATTTGTCCCGGCACAAAATAATGAAAAAAATCAAAGAACAGTCTGATGCTACAAAAAGGGCCTTTTTCGGACCATCCTAACATTGCTGAAATTAATTATGCAAAAGATATTTTCATTTTTAGGTACAAAATACGAATTATAATGGTTAGAAATCGTAATTAAAAGATAGAAATTTAACAGACCAATGACCCGGAAGTTACTAAATAACGTACACAAGATATTTGTTCTTTTGCAAAACGCGGAGAGAATTTATGTTATATTTCTAGTTCGAATAGTTAAAGTTTCAAAGGTCAGCGGGTGGTTGAGTGCTACAAGCCTTTAATCGCAAACCTATTCCCTGATTCCATTATCCCCTAACGTACCAGCTTTCTTGGACCAGCGATTTCATGCTCTGATTGATTTCCAACGTCGCAAACACTGACTTCCGTCATAACTAACATTTACTTTCTTATTTTTATTTGTATGTAAAAAAATTTTTATCAAAAATATAAAAATCACATCGAAAGATAAATAAAACTCCTTTAATTATCTTAAACATTAATTATTGATAAAGGCGCGCGGTTTAATACGTGCGCATGACAGTCCAGTGTTATATACTAAAATATCCAAAATGCTATTCTTTTGAATGACCTATTTTTCTTTGAAATGTATTAATATACAGTAAATAAAGTTTAGTTGTAGTGTTAATAAAAAAGTGGCATAAATTTGTGGTAAATAGTCTGATCGAAGGCAATATTTTTCTCGGTCCGTTCTGAGCGGGGTTATAAAAATTAATGTCTTTCTTCGATCACGACGGCGCCTAGCACTTTATACGTTAGATGGAGGATACTTGAACCAAGTCGAATGTGTATAACAGCGGATTGCCTTTAACAATCAATTGAACATAGTCAAGCGTATTACGTGAGCGACAAATTTAATTAAAAGGTGTGACTATCAAAATTGCAATAAAAAGGAACGAATTAGAGAAAAGGCAAAGGACAGAATATCGACTACGTCATTCTGTCATAATCACAAATTGCAAAAACAAAACATATTCCAACTACGCTTTTCTCATTAAATGAAAATGGACTTTGATAGCGTGAACTATGCTCCAATCAATACCTTTAACAAAAACCCCAATCAATTTAATTGAAAAACAAAATAATATAATAATTCATAATTTGACTGAGAGCTTTTTTCACTTCAAGAGAATAATCGTAAATTAGTAAACTTAATCATCAATATCCATCGCACATTCGTTCAATTGAAATTTTGCATGTTTAATATATAGATACCTTTTTATTATGGTTCATTAAACAAAACTTTCTTTATGGTTTTCCAAAAAAGGATTCGTTCGGATCGACCTTCATTTGTCTTACGGATTTCATCTCTCAAAGAAGAAAATAAAAAATTCATTGATGCGAATTTTTATCTTTTGATATACTTTTGTCCCTTTTACCAATTTTTTCGTTTAATATATTAAAGAGGTAGTATCAAAATCGCATTTCTCAGATTTGGAAAATTTTAAACTGATATTAATGTAACAGCAAAAACTGTAATACTAATACTGATAAATTAGATCTTCATGCTACAAATTTTTTTATTATTATTACACATTAATGTGAAATATCCCGAGGCACCTAGTTTTTAGAAAAATCAATAGACTTCTCGCTTGGGATTATAATGATGATTTCTCGTATTGCCCGTGTGGGTTGATATCGACCTCATGCTTGCTCGATGAACGCAATTCCTTGTGGTTTCTTTTAATTTCGAAATAAACTTTTGCACAGCCCAATTTTGTTGCCAGTAAAATATAAAATTAAGTATGTGAAAGTAAATCATTAAAAATATTATTAATAATACATATTATTAACATTGCATGGTATAATCACTCATTGATCAAAATAAACGAAGTTTAAGTAAAACTATAGTTTTATAAGAATTTTTAATTATTATATTTTGAACCTTAACAATTTTAAACTTTAGGTTTTAACAGACTCAACTTCGCGTATAGAGCACGATAATGAAGAATCGGGAAGATGAGGATGCAAACTCGTTTGTCACGTCCGAACGACTCTGCTAGACAGAATGTTTATTAGCCGTTAATTATAGGTGAAACGTGCTCGTTCAACAGCGTGTAGAATTCTTTTAATTAAAATGGCTTTTCGAGTAGCATTTGTCTATATGGTTCCTTGCCAATTCAATATTTGACAGAGAAACGAACGGAAGCAGTATATACGATAAAAAAGAAATTAAACATTATCGCGCTGTGGATCAATTACACAATGCGATAAAATTTGGGACAACAACTTTTTTCCGAAAAACCAAAATCTCGAATGTGAAAAACTAACGACATATGGATCCTAAGAGACAATTTGAATATCTCACAACACGATTTAATTGTTATGTCACGTCCCGCGACGTAATACTAATTACTCATTATTATTTTATACCTAATTCTTAAAAGACCAGCAATTGTAATCCGTATAACTTAGCTGGCAATTAACATTTACATCACTATTTGTTTCTTATATCTTTTTCTAAAAACATAAATGTAATCTCAAACAAAGGACAACCTATAGGAAAGGCCATCCCTTCAAAAACTCTCGTTTTGTCATCTCACATAACTTACAATTTCTTATCCGCTAAATTTATGTAATCATAAACATTTCATCCTACGAATTTTCTATGAAATAGAAAACATTATTTATGTAAGTCGTAAAACCAAAACTACGCATCCGAATCCTTTTCTAAAAATGAACCTTAAATGTCAAACACCTACAAAACCTAAATTTATAAGGCAATAATTGTCAACTAAAATTATTGGTCATCTCCGAATAACGAAAGAATCTGTATGTTCTAAAATAGATTTCCAAGAAAATCTATAAAATTTGGGTCACTACGTTTAAAGCGAACACCTGCATTTTTACCTATGAGAAAAACCCTTGTACAATCTCTACCCACGCTTCTAATACTAATCTTCAAACGAAGGGTGACAACAAAGGAAAACACTAAATTATCATATGTAACCAGGGAAACACGTGCACCCCATACTCTTAAATATTCTGAGTCATACAACCAGTTTCCTCGTTATGATTTCACAGAAATCATAAATTGTCCTATTGAAATGTATTTTCGTCGAAGTACGAACAGGCCCAACTACCCTTCAACCATGTATAGCGGCCATCTTTAAATTGGAAGATTTATAACCAAAGGTCTTATAAAAACAGAGGATTTGGACCCAAGGAACCAGTCTGTTTTGGTCTGCTGAATCTATAACATCTAATAGGGAGTCTGTTTTTGTCTGCTGAATCTACAACATCTAATAGTCAGTCTGTTTTCATCTGCTAAACCTATCGGAACACCTAAAAAAACAGTCCGAGTTAAATTCAATCAAGTTCTCTAAGTGGAAGAAGTTGTCAAGTGCATCGATAGAAGGTCACCCAGTTCTAAGTGGTCCCCTAAATCTTTCAAAGACGGAGACCAGCCTCCATAGGACAAATACACAATAAAAACTACCATACAGGTGAGCAGGTCACTTTTCCTTAAAAATATATAAAGGTCTATTCTGAAAAGGAGATCGGAACTAAATCTCTGTCTCTTTTCAGATCCAGATCCAGAGAGAGAGAGAGTTTGAAAGGGCCAAGCCAAATAACTTTTTTGTATCTTTAAATAAAACTAATTATATCTAACTTTCTCTTGAATTATTTGGAGTCGAGTGGTTATCCTCATCCCGGTAAAGGAAAATCCTTTTCCTTTCCAAAACGAGGAACTTTTTAAATTTAATTCAATTAAAATTATGGGATGTGTTCATCTCAGGATGTAACAGTTACATATATATATTTCTCTCTAAAATTTTTTCAGTAAATCACTTAATGATGCTTAAACGAAATGAAGGCTAAACAAAAAGAAAAAGAATCTATTTTTCAGGGTTTATTTTTGTTAAGTTGAAAAAAATTATCCTAAGCAGAAAAATAGTTTAGCCCACATTAAACTTATATGATTTCTTCCTCATATATAAAAGATCAAAAGAAAATCTAAATATCTCAATTATAAATCAAAAGTTATACAAGTTTTAAAAAAATTTGTTTGTTTTTGAAAAAAAAAACCTTAAAAATTCAAAATGTCATAACTGCAAAAATTGATTTTTTTAAAAATAAAAACATACATGTCATCCTATTTTCTTTGAAAAATAACATATTTCATCAACGATCACTTCTGTGATTTGAAGTTATACACTGCCTATTTGATTTGCAATGGATTGGGTCAACTGAAAAAGGTAAAAAAAAAAAAAAAATCTAAAATAGGATGCATACAAAAAGTGAAAATTTGTCTAATTCCACGATAAATTCAATTACGAAATTTTGGCGAAAGTAGATGTGCGGAAAACGAGTTGATGTACCTTCCAAGATCTTGGTTGAGGAATTAAAAGGATCTTAGCAATATTCCGAGACGTCTCAGTATTCCCACTGCAATTTTCTGCCCTGACTTTGTAATTGGCAAACTCCCGGGGACACTAACCATGTCAGGCACCAAATTCCACACAGAATTCACAACAAGTAAATTACAAGGATTCATGACATTTGCGGGCTTTTTTATTTTTCAGGAATAAAGTGCTGGTAAAATCTGACTATGACTCAGGTCATTAGTGAAACAGTATTAATCCAGTACCGCTTTTAGTACTGAATAAGTACCGCTTCTAATACTGGCGCGGCACTTCACCAGTAGTGGCGTGGTATTGCGCCAGTTGTATGCCAACTTCCAGTCGAGTTACCTTTTGTTCTAAATGCTAGCACTATCACGGTAATCAAATTTCCACATACGGAATAATCTTTTACAAGTGGAATACGAACAAGTAAACAAATTTACTTATTTCAAGAACATTCTCTTTCTGTGTTATAAAGCACAATCAGAATTGATTTTCAATGTAATAATACGCAATTGTTAATAAATGTCTGATGAAGAGCAATATGAGCATATGACAACCTCAATGAATAATTGATGATAGCGAAAGATTATAATAGAGGTATCCTATCATAAAATATTGACAAAGATCTCATGATTTCTTTTAAATCTTTAGAAATCTTTTAATAAATAACTTTAATTCAATTTTTTTCAATCTCCTAAAATACTTTTAAAAAATATCACTTGAAATCGTTTTGAATCCATTTTATATTTTTAAAATTATATACGTTCACTTCGAGACTTTCAGTTTATAGAAGCAGTTTTCATAACAGAATTGTTTTTGAGACTAAATCAAATTAGTAAAGATAAAGAAATTTTAAGATAAGATTTTTAAAAATGATTTTAAGATTTTTAAGCATTATTGACAAAGACGTGTGTATGATCTTCTAGTTAATATATAAAAAAAAGAGATTGTTACGTTATATGTACATATTTTGCTATTTTGTTTCATTGTCTGATGAAAAATTGATACATTCAGATTTACACTGAGCACTTGAAAAGACAGAAGACAAATTAAAATCTCGCCTACGACAAGGAAAAGCGTTCAAATCCCTCTAATCGTCGAAATGTGCTCTATCATAAGAGGCGACCACAAATTGTAAAGGTTCAAAAACCGTAGCATACATACCTATTACATTTTGTTCTATGTGATGAAACCCATAATTTCAAAAATTGCAGATCCTGTCTGGCATACTTCATCAAAGAAAAAGGAAAAACCCTCCCAGAAGGAGTAAAAAGTCTTTACGCAAGTAATAAATGTAAACAGTCCGAAGTTTTCGCGCTTGCGCGGCTCCCACCATAAGTAGAGGAAAGTATATAGAAGAGCAAGATAGGAACCCTTGTCGACACATTGCATTCCCGATAACGAAGAGGGTGGCTTGCAAGTGGTAAAAAGTGTCAAAAAGATCGCTTGTATCGAGATTAAGAAATAGAAAAAAATTTTTAACACGAGCAAACGGATAATAAATTTTTAGAAGACTGCGTACTGGTGCTTGAAAATAATGAAAACTTATTTCAACCGTGTTAACATATAATTATATTCAAACGAGAAGATGACAAAATAGTGTCAGAAAAAAGAAAGAGGAAAGTATTGAAAAAAGTGAGAAGAAATTAAGATTCTCGAATTTCATCTCTATGAGAATATTTTCGAGTGATTTTAAGTGATTACGACCAAGAGAACAATAACTTCTGGTGATACGCGTGGATTGTGGAAGAAGCTTTCAAAACGAGGAATCACGGATTTACGAATAACGAAGGCGATTATGGGGACGACTTTGAATTTCCTAATTTTGATGACCATAATGGCAATGGTCCCTAAAACTTTTGGCCACATAATTTATAAAAGAAGCACTTCGGATCCAGAATTTAACTCAATCGACTACTCTGATTACCCGCTGAATGAATACCATCAGGTAATTAATTTATTTTAGTTATTATACTTTTATTACATTAATTTTTCATTATTAATAACTCATTTATAATAACAAGATAAGTTACTAAACTGGTTATAAAGCATTCTTCTTCGTCAAGCGCACAGTGATTTATGAAAGAGATCTATTTAATCTATGATTGAAGCTATAATTTAACCCATATATACTTGAAGGTTGAATTTAATTTTTAATTAAAAAGTTATTATTTTGACATTAGTTAAAAATTAAAGCTTAATGTACAATATACACGTAAAATTATATAAATAAATTTACATGTAAATATGTGAATATATTATGAAGAGATAAAGCTAACAATAAGTTGATCCTTATAAAATTATCGAATCTTGTTAAAACATAAATGAAATTCATGGAATGGAAGCATATTTCGAACAAGGATTAAATATCAAATTTCATACATCGATATACCAACAAATTTTCCGATGGTTTACAATCAAGCTTTAGAAAGCGAGTATTAACTATTAAGCCACTTTTTGATTCTAAAATTTGTATAATACTTATTGCACGATCATTTTATATATATTACTCCCTGGCATCCAATTTTCGTTATTATCCAGTTATCACTACTTATATGTAGCGATCCTGTATTATTCTAATTATTAAACCAATAAACAAAGATTTATTAAATTACCCATATGTACAAAATGATCTTAGATCATTCTTTAATTAAAATCAATTTATAGGTCTAATCTCATATAACTTTATGATTCTTCACCGAAAAAATATTTTTTTATACGTACCAGTCGTACCACTATATTATAAAATTAATTTACAAATACCACACTATTCAAATTGCAATTGGTAAAAAATATAAATTATAAAGTTATTAAATTATATAGCTGAACATTTTATACAATAAGAGTTTTTTATTTGCACGCAAAAATTACTATTAGCACCTCTTATGCGCAAAGAACGTTCCATTTCGATCTAGCCAAGAAATTTTTCTTTTTCATCTTGTTCCCTTTTCTCATCTTGGCAAATAAAATAACCATTTCCAGACATCAAAATTTAAATGGACATCCTTGATACAGAATTGTATTCATCTTAAACTTTCTGATAAATTCATGATATGGTTTATGCAAATGTTATTTTTTCTATCGTCCATAAACTACGGTTACCAGTTGAACCGTCGCCGCATCGTAGAAGGGAATATAAAATTTCTGAGCCGGAGCGCAATGAATTCTCACCCCTTTAGAAAATTTTTATGAACTTTCATTTTTGTAAATTTATTTCAAGTAATTCTTTTGCTTGCATAATATAAAAAAATATTTTTAAATTAGTAAGTTTTAACATTATCAGAATCCAAAAAAATTCAAAAATTTTATATCCCTTTTTACAATGCGGCGGTTCAATTTTGGGCTTTTTTTACTCCCGACCCGGTAAATAGCGTAACCTTTAGCTGAAACCCGATTTTATGTTTATTTTACTTTTTTTGTGTTTATAGTGAGTTGAGTTGCCAATATGCCCATATTATCCATGTGGTCGTCTGGTGAATTATAAAATTTGGTAATAAATCAAGAATTAAAATAAGAAAGTAATTTTCAGGATAAGTACACTGAAATGTGCCTAATTGAATTTCATGTGTCAGTTAATCTGCAAAATTCGCAAACTTTTTAACATATATAAAACGATATCATATGTGTCACCTGCGACACTTTTTCTTATCGAAAAAAGAAAATTCAAAAAACCTCTTCCTTCTAGTTATGGTTCATTTGTTTATAAGAGTAATGTCTGCAGCGTTGTAATTGGTACCGGAGCGAAATTTTCGCAGTAATTTTATCGGAGAAAAATCTACCTATAGTATTACTGGCATAATATTATTATTATTAAATATAATAATTTTCAGATTCATTTATTCATTCATTCAAAATCAACTCCTTGCCTTAAGGGTGGATTTTAAGGACAACTTGGGGGGTTAGATGGATGAAACTTTTTTGGGCTTCTTTGGACATTAAATGGACCCATTTGGAACGATAAAATTTTAAATCTCGAAGTTAATTTAATTAATTTAATTTAATTTAGCCCCAATATCGACAGTCTAATTTTAAGCTAATTTGGTTAGGTTCTGTTAGTCTTGCTGGTCAAACACTGACAAGCTCGTCTGTGTCTAGAGCAAGCCGTGGAAAAAGCGTTTCACTTCTGATCGGTGCCCCGTTAGTCGGTCTGGTCAGCGCTAGCCAGCACTGAGACGTTCTGACTAGAACCCGATCAGTTCCCAGAAATTTTTCCACACGGGGCATAGAATTTCTTTAGTTTGAAACAGAATTATATTTTATTGTTAAATTTTAATCATTCAAAATTAAATCTAATGAATTGTGACGAGAAAATTTAATTAAGCATTATTTAGAGAAATGAAAAGTGACGTAACTTCAATTTTTTGACCCACAAAGGTCCTTTGCATCTTTAATGTCCTTTACATTAAATGCATTTTTTACGTCATCCCGCACGTTTTCTTACAACTAATTTCTTCCCTTGAACTATATATTCACAATATCAAATTTCTTTATTATCCCACCAACATGAATTTGATATTTTCCTATAGAAAATAATTGAATCCTTGAATCGTATTATTGTTTTATACCACTTCAAGCATAAAATTTCTGATTATAATTCCATGTAACTCGGGAAACTACAGATGATTGAGAAACTAGCATTTAATAGAAAAAGTTACAGAAGTGAAAAAATATGATTAATGTAGAAAGTTAATGTCTATATCTGTCTGATATGAAAAACACTTTTATTTATTGTCGTATTTGCCTTATTTATTATACCATTAATTCTCAGAATAAGAAAATTTAATTTTTGCAAAGCTTTCAGTTGCTTTAAAACGTGAGTAACGTTATAGATATACAAATTATGTGCGACATTTCCATTTGAGATGCATGCAGTGCCGTCTCACGTTCGCGTTCAAACATGCGTTTCAAAAATTTCCATAATACTGTTGCTGAGCAACCTACGCTATATTCTCAACTTATTGTTCTCAAGTTTAATCGAGATTCCCAATCATGCACGTAAACTTTTAATAACACATCAGCTATGAAGCATTCAATTATATTCAATTTCAGAAATCGTACCCAGAAATTCTTTCTCACATATATTTTACCTACTAAACTTTTATTTTAAGATAAAAGTCTTTTGATGTATATATAAAAGTATACAGTTGAGTTAACAAAACAAAGTAAACACAAATTAAAGGCGTTTAATTACAAACTTGTGATCACTCTCCATCGACTTCCATTTGACTTTCCAACTGTTATTTGATTGTAATGAGACATGCGGTGATTTTTTCGCTTCAGAGAAACGTGATTAATTTCTGCTAAGACTGTTCGTTAGTTAAGTAATTAGGTGAGTTTCCAAGATTTCTAGCTAATTCGCTAAACCCGATGCACACGTATAATTCATTATTCTCTATGCACTCCTATACGTTCAAACAAAAATGTGTCACGATAATTCCACTCTGATTATCTCATAACTTAGCTTAACATTAATTAGCATCAATTTAAGTTATGTTGCGATAATGCATTACAAAAATAAAGAGAATTAATGAAAATTATTTGAGAATTGGGATTGGTGACTAAGCCTACTAAAACCTATTGAATAAATTGAAGTTTCCGTTATTTTATTTGGATTATTTTCAAAGGGTAATTTTATTTCAATTTAAACATTTTTAAATTTGATTTTTTCGCATCAAAACAAAAGGAGATACAAAGAGGGAGCAAAGCCTATCCTATTCTGGATAGGCTTTATATATTGAAGATAATTTTTGTTGAAGGTAGTTTTTACCCTGAAATTCGGATAAAGATTTTACACTTAACGTTAATGAATTTAATAGAAAACTGATAGGCTATTCATCTTCATTAAATGAATAATAAGCTTCTTTTCCTCGTAGGCGGAGATTGCTCTAATAATGGGTACACCTTTTTATTATCAATTTAAAAGATCCCAAAATGCTTCTAATTCGTCATCGAAAAGGCGAAAGTAATTGAAAAGGTTACGAACAATGCGAAGGGTAGGAACCCCCTCGGAAGCTCATTTTCCAACGTCAACAGATATTTTTTTATTTTAAAGAATAGGCCTAAGCATTAAAAAAGAAAATTTGTACTTTAACGTTTCAATTGTATCTATAAAACCTATAAAAATTATAAAACGGTTAAAATTATTATAATTTAAAAGAGAAAACGAAAAAATTTCATTAAATAAAACAATGAATTTTCGTCATTAAAACGTCTCGTCATTTTGCATCAAATGGATTAATTATTTGAGAAAAGATGAGCGTTTATAAACCGCCATATATGCCGCAGGTTTAATATGCTTCAACTTTAACAGCAGATAAACCTAATTTTGAAAGAAAATTTCGCGAGAAATTTATTACATTGAATTTCCATAACGCTTTTTAAAACATCTATTGAAAACCGCTGAGTCCAATACCCACCCTCTGTCCTAATTTCGTTTTAATCGGCATTCTTGTCAAACAGAATACACTTAAAATATTCCCTTTTATTATAATCTCCCTTATATGTGAAATAATAACGTACGCATAATTATGCATATTATGCATACACAGTAAAAAGTCTGGAGTAAAATTTGTTGCAGATTATTTCACGGTGGGGTATAATCTACACCCAGACTCTGGGAACGAAAGCGCCTTCTTTTGTTTTGGCCGCAAAAGTATCAAAACAATTATTGACAGCGTACCCCAAGTCCAAGGGAAATGATACCCTCTTTGCTGGGTGATATGCACACCACCGAGAGTAAATTTTGTTGCAGGTACTATGTACCCCTGTGACGTAGTTTTCCATTTTCTATTTTACTTTTTTCATATATCAATAAGCTTTCACTAAATTATTTTATATAATTAAATGTTTCTTTGCATTTCCCAGGTAGAAATTGTCCCAATGTTCATCCCACTGCAAGTGGGATGCTATTCGGGTGCTATCAGGGAAACTATGGGATAATTTTCTTAAAATTCTAGACTGGGGCTATTAGGGCTCCAGAAGGGTTGCTCTATTTACAATTGTAGCGTGCTAGACTATAGCATCCTAATTTAGGCACTAAGGGGGATCTAATCAGTTCTTAAGTAGACTTGTGAAGTAATTTTGAAAATCATATTGAAAAATAAATATTAATTCGTACGTAATTTAACATTTCTTTCGATTTTTGAACTATATTTCTACCTAGAACCCTAATAAAACTGGGGCAAAGTAGTTAGAACCCAGCTTGGACCCGACTACAGTTTTCACCCGGATTGTAAGAGGGTTTTGAATATCTTCTATATTTTCATTATATCTTCTTGTGGATTTATGAGAAATATTTTAGTGAAAAATAAAAAAAAGTGAACCAATTCACTACGATTAGTGATTTTTGGTACAAAGACTTTGATAAGTATAAGAGCGCAATATTTTTGTGGTGGCTTTAAGCTACTAAAAGCGAATAAAGCCTAGTATAGTGCGTAACTCAAATGACAAACATGCTGATGCTCTCGTATTACATGCTGGTTGAACATCCACGATTTTAGTATTTGGAATTATATATCAAGCAGATAAATTCACATACCAGAAATATGAATTGAGATAGGATATTGTAAACACTTTTGATATCAAAATGCTCTGATGAGATTTTGCTTAGTCTAATAAAAATGCATCATAAATTTTATCTAGTTTTGCCTATATACGCTTGACGCATGAACCTTCTTTCGATGTCGTAAAAAACACTATTTAATTCTTAACCCTGAATACGAATTTTGTACCGATTTTTATGGCATTTTTTTATCAACAGCATGATACACAATATCAGTTCATCTCTTAACCGACCATAAAACTTGATTCTAAAACCTTATTGCATAGACCATGTAAAAAATGGTTTATTCAGTTAATGGTACTTTTATTGTCTGATGTTACGCATCAATTTTTAAACTGCTGGAATATCGCTTAATAAAACTCAGATGATTTAAAGCTGGTAGAAACTTAAAAATTTTGAAGACCGTGTCCATTTCAAATTAGATATGCAGTGCAACTTCAAATTACAAAATCGGTCGATGATGAAAAATGTGAATTTTCAAGAGAAATAGGACGACATGTATTTTTCCATTTTGAAAAAATCAATTTTCGCGAAGTTATGACAAATGAAAGGAACTGCAATGCAATTTATCAGCTGAAACCAGTTTTTAAAAGAAGATTCAATTTTGAGAAAATCTTTTAAAACGCATCAAATCCGCATGAAATTCATCGCCAGTACTATTCAAAGCAGGATTAATTACGCCGCTTCAAACCATTTAAAGTGTGTGAAAGTATTTGACCTATCACGATTTGTCGAATTATCGATCGAATTGATTCAACATGGATTTGGAGCAAGGTCTACATTGATTGCCATTTTATTTTGCACCTACTGCAATCAATTTCATTTGAAACAATATGTTTCTGTTGATAATGAGTTCTGTTGTACAATAAATCTTCGGATTAATTCCTCCGTAAAAATGATTCTAAGTGACATTGAAATAATTATTTTAATTTCTAAATAAAGAGGTCGAAATAATCTGTAGAGGTGCTTAATTTGACTTAAAAGTCAAACCGTTTTTAATGGTTATAGGAACTAATAAAAATTTCGAGAGCGACACTAATGAAATAGCTGCCTCAAATATCTATTTTGTTTACTGAAGTGGATTAAAAAATTTGTCAATTTAAATCGACAATCAAAAAAGTGTATAAAAATCTGCCGGAATGAACAAATCTATTTGTAGAAATAGTCATCACTCACTAACTCGATGTGTAATGGCGTTCCTCGGATATAGTTTAACGAGTTAATTATCGAGTCAATATTCATCCGATAAGGACTGCTTCTAAACGATAACTACAAATTGATCGAAGCTCGGTTAATTATTATCCGATGTGTATTGGATCTTGTTTACTTACTAGAGACATTTCCATACGCCCTCGCACATCAAGTCATCGCTCAAGAAATTGCCAGCAAACGGTAAACGTCAACCGCAATTGCTTCCAGAGTTGCCCTCAATCTCCGGTTTGTTTGCCACCTGTAACTTCAAAGAAGTTAAAAGAAGTTCTCATAAAATAGGAAGTTAATGTAAATTTATTCCAGAAAGGTTCATTTACGCTATATTCTCTATTGATTTATTTACCACCCGCGTCTACGATCTACCATTTATTAGAAAACAAATTATTTTAATTCGTAGAAAGTTTTTTCACATCTTTCTTGATTGGTTTCTTCTACCAACGATAACTGTTAACTCATCTATAAATTGATGTAAATAAATCTCAATGAATCGGGCATTCGATAGTTCATGTGCCTGAAAGCGTCCCCAATACAACATTTTGTTTCCTTTCAATTCAATACTTCCTTTCTATCATCAACCTTTATCATTTTTTTAAAATTATTATTAAATTATTAAATTATTATATTATTAAATTATTATTATTAAATTATTATTAATGCTTGTACCCTTTTCTAGAATAGAATATTTTCTATTGATTTCGCATAATTTAATTACCAAAGATATCTAGATATTGAACTTTACTTTTAAACTTTACACATCGATCAGAGGTATGTGACACCATGTGACACGAACAAAATAAGAAACTTTTTCTCATATCTGCTGCACTTTTCAGTAGATTTTTAATCAAAATAATAAATAAAAAATTTTATTACTTCTGATCAAATCCCTTTGTAACATTACCGTAACAATAGACTATAACACCCTCCCCCCTTGATTTTTAGTAATTTTCATTAATCTGTTTTTTTTTCACTCTACGATATTCTTACTCTATTAAGAAAAATAACTCCACATCATTTTTGGCTATAATAACGTAAAATAATTGATATTTCTTAAAATTCAACTATTCCGAAAGAGTTTATCATTCGATGTTTGAATGTTGACTAGATTTCAATCGTTTTTGATATGAGAATTCAAAGGATTTCTAGGGATTTTAAAAGTTTTCAAAGAATTTGAAAGATTTTTTAGTTTCTTTTGAATGATTGCAAGGAATTTCAAAAGATTTCCAATATTCTAAGGGATTTAAAATATTTTCACAAAATATAAGGGATATGATAGGGCCTCAAAGAATTTTAAAGATTTTAGGATATTTTGAAAGATTCAAAATCATTTTCGTCACATTTAAAATACTGAAAAAAATGGTCATCTTACAACAATTTCTACACGGGCATTTCAAAATGAACAGGATGAAAATATGATAAAATCCGTTTAAAATATTTGAGAAAATTTCATTATAAATTATTCAAAATTCTGCTAAAAGGTACTACTTATACTTAAATGTATTTTCCTACAATGGAATTCTAAGAGGAACATATGAAAGAAAAACAATATAGAGAATAAAAGGACGAATTATAAGTGTCTTTCAGAGAAAAAGTAGAAGTAAGTGTCAAAGTGGCAGTCTCGCTCTTTCGATAGCTTGAAATTACGCGAATAAATGCGGATCATCATCTGAGTGATGGAGACTGATATACCATAAAAGCTGATTTAACGTTATGTATAAAGAGAGTGGTATGTGCTGAGATACGAATATCAAAACCAAACTCCATTTTTAGTTAGATATTGATCTTAAAGCGAATATCTGGCCTCGTTGTATATGGGGAAGTATTCCACATATTATAATAAGATTTTTCTATGGATTAGACAAAGATACTGAATAAGAGTCCAAACTTTCGTATCTCTCAACCCATTCTCGACCCCTTTTCCACATTATAATATCCAAAAGATTGTAAGAGATTTCAAAAGATTCAAAAGACTTTTACGTCCTGCATTTTATGTCCTGGTGCACCTATAGGTGATTGATCCGCTCGATCATGCTGGACTCTTGATGAAGACTTGATCAAATTTGACTTTTAAAGAATTTTCCTCTTGGAAAGGGATTTGGCTGTAACTCGGCGTATACACTATATACAATCCTAAGTAGTGAAGGACAATACCCCCAAAAGCAGTGCTCTCAAATCGAGCTAAAAATTTACTCCCTCCACATCTAGTATTTTATCGAAAAAAGAGTAATTTATTAAATATGATGTAGAAAAATTTTCTTATATTAATTCAAGAAAATACTTGAAAAGAGTAATAATTTTAAGTGTGCCAAATTATATTTGACAAATTGCTTCTTTTTTCATAAAATAGTGGATTTGAAGGGGGTAAATTTCTAGCTCGATCTGAGAGCTCTACTCCAAGTGTTTTTTGAACATTCGAAAAAATGGCGAAGAAATGGGATTTTGAAATTGTTTGTATCTTCAAATACAAATTACAAAAATCCCTTATCTCCCTGCTGCCTTATCAGTGGATAAGGTCACTCCGGGAGACTGGCGGTATTGCATTTTTTATAGCACTATCTTAAACTATCTTAAGGACAATCAGAATCTTCAAATATTTTAGACTATTATTATATCATTTGTAACATAGATATTTAGATATGTAAATATATAAAATCAACGAGACTTCGTAACCACGATATTACCCCCAGCAGAGTCTGAGACTAAGTACCATATACAAATTTCATAAATAAATTATTAAATTTATACTTTGTATATAAGATGTAGGTATTGTTTTCTCAACATTTCGAATGAATAATGGAAATAACTTCAAAGGTAAATTTAATTCTAAAATCGTCATTATTTACATACAATACAATAACTTGAAATGCTTGAAATCCATACAATGGCAACAACTTCAAGTGGTCAGATATATGTACCAAAAGTTCTGAACGTTCAAATGAACAGATTTTTGTATTGATTGTATTTTATACTATAAACAGTGTTAAAACATTAATTAATTTGCATTAACAATAATTTTGTATGGAAGAATATGGAAGACATTATATAAGTGTCTTCCATATTCCTCTACAAAATTATTGTTAATGCAAATGAATTAATGTTTTAACACTGTTTATAGTATAAAATACAATCAATACAAAAATTCGTTCATTTTAACGTTCAGAACTTAAACCACATTCAGATATGTAGTTATTTCAGAAACTGAACCTATGTATATAATAAACTGTCAAACCAGTAAAACTAAATTTAAAAAAAAATTAAAAATCACGAGACAAAAGAACACGATAATCGAGCAGAACATATAAACTTTAATGTAGAGACAAAGTGAATAAATGAATGAATACGAAGATTATTATATATTAAGGTAAATGCACCAGTAATCGTCACTTCTTTACTTATATGTAATAATAATAATGTAATGTAACTATATAAGAAATCCTCTGAGACTTGCCTTTGTTTCTTTGACCTATAAGAACAAGGAACTGTTTGACTCGCTCGTGAGGTGCCCTTTGGGAAATCGAAGAAGAAAAATCCAATCGGAAACTTTCGACTTCTGTATTCATATTTATTTCGATATTATTATGAAACATTATTGTATAATTTCAAGTACGAGGGTACCATGAAAAATCTATATTTTGTGGAGTAACGTTTAAAACCTTATCATGAAGTTTCATTGACTGCAACGTAAAATCGATTTGAACTTATTTTTCTGCTGGTATCTTTATTTCAATGCATCTGGGGTGAGGGTGATTAACAAGGGTCAATAACAGTACTGATAAATTGATGCACTGATAAGGACAACCCTTATAATAATATGTATATAGTGATCACGGTATTATTGCCGTATTATCACGCTCAGCAAGCTAATTTTCTGATAATTATTTGTACTGCTTAAACACATAATAAATTTGAAATCATAAACAAGTAATCAAAGAACATATAGTTGCAATGTATATATATGAAAAAAGTAAAAGGATCTTTTACTCTAGAAAAGATTAAAACCGCTTCCCAGCATCGTTTATCTTATTTCTCGCCTAAGGATACTCTAGGAAATCGGAAGAGGAAATTCATTTTCTTCTTTAGCTAATGTAAGCCTATATGCAAGAATTCAGTATTTATAGAATCCTCGTAAAATATAATTTTAGCGAAAAGAAAAATAAATACTGGTAGATAGAAATTTTCTTTAAAGTAAGGTCTGCCTAATAATTAAAAGATTTTAAATTATTTGATATACAGGATTCAAATCTAGGTTATGAATATTTCAAGTAAATTCTGAAATAATTATATATATGCAAGTGATAATGTTAAAAACTTTCACAAAATAGACTGTTTGATGATAAATGGTAGAAAAAAAAGGAAGCTTAGTCCGCCTCTGATTTTTTCTCTCTATGTGAAACGATTTACAGCCACGAACTTATGAAAAACCTCCCTTCTCTCGCAAGATATCTGGCGAATTTTCATGAAAAATTAATCCAAGGGATTTGTGAGTAAGAAGCAGCAGATTTATAATAAAAAAAAGCTTCCTGTAAAACTATACTATAGAATGCACGTATAGAAACTTATACTGATGTCTATTTCTTTTCGGATAAAAACAACGCTTTATGATTTTCATGCCCTTTCTTTTATGGAATAAAAATCCACATCAAAGTTAGTCGGAGAAAAAAAAAAGAAGTTATATATTGGAAAAAGCTAACTCGAGCAAATATATATCTTACACATCTCTACATCCTTTTATAACCTAGTTTTACAAAACACATGCTTAATATAAAAAATTGAATAAAAAGCATCTCTCTATCCCCAAAAGCGTGAAAAAAAAGACCGAACAAATTATTCCCGAAATTGCAATTTTTTGAAAATATAAAATACCCAAATCTGGACGTTTGACAAAAAGATTTATTCTCAATTTTTAATTTTTTTAAAGAATATTCTTCAATATTTTTTTATGAATAACAGTTTTTTCTTTGATCTTAGCAAAAACCTACGCAGAAAAGAGCAGCACTTTTGCTCGACAGACTGATGATTGCATTGCAAAAAGCTATTGAAAAGGACGATTCTGTGGATGGAGGATCGAGTGGAAGATACTACGTGAAGTCTGGAAATCAATTAAAAGAAAGCAACAGGCAAAATAACCCATTGGCGGACGAGAAAACGGTAGGGAAATTTGAAAAAGTATAAAAAAAAAACAGGAGAATTCCAATTCTCTAAATATTTACGCTTATCATCAACTGTGACAGACTTTTTTCTAAATAAAATTTACTTTCAGATGGATCTTCAGCGTAGAGGACAGGCAAAAGGTCGTGTTTATTGGCGTTGTTACTTTAACGCAGTGACGTGTTTCAGAAGGAAGTGATATTCCCTTTCAATGAGGACTTTTCTTTAAATTTCGATCGAAAGTTAGAAAAAAATCTTTTATCGCGAAAACTTAGTGTAACAAAAATTTTCAGATAAAATGAATAACTTAAGTTACTACCATTAATTGACTAATAACTACACAAGTCTCAGAACGATGGATAAAATCAGTTTAAAAATTTTATCAAAAAACTCTACGAAAGAAACCATAATCTTGATTATACACGCAAAAATAAAGCCTTTTCAATTGTTTAATTTAATAAATAAATTAATATCGACATTACAGAAAACCAACGTCTTCTTTTAAATTATTTGAAACAACTTCCAGTTTAAGTAATTGTATTGATATAATTTTTCATCTAAAATATTTATTGTACACGAACTATAATTATAAATTAATTCATGTTATCATTATTCGTTAAAATAATTATTTTTACAAGTGAAATTAATCATAATATGTAAATGTTAGCACATATATCTGATTAATAACTGAATTTTTTTGCAAAATTCATGTAAATAATTTCTCTTGCCATCAAAGAAAATTAGAAAAAAAATCGAATTTTATTACAAAGATGTTTCCTGTAACTATCATTTTCGAGGAAATGCAAATATTGTCCTAAAATTTTATGCTATACCTATACAATCTTCATATACTATATTAGACAATTTTCGAATTTTGTTTAAGGAATTATGGCTTATTGTACCACAGCAGTATTTTCTTATCCTATGTACCTGATTTTCTGTATAATAAATCTAAACTTCGAATAATTAATTCTTGATTTTATCGCCCTATTAATTTTGCCCTATAGTTTATATCACAAGATCTCTGATGAAAATCATATTTTTTTTCTAGAATGGAATAATTTTGGATAACATTGAATGGACTTTGTGAAATTCTTGAATCAACGTCAAATGTCAAAACGAGTCAAAACATTCGACCCTATATGAAGCTATGATAATTAGATTGATGTCTATAGGTCTCTATAGCCTTATCAGTTGATAATTGATCAGACTAGCATCGATTCCAGGAAAATGGGGAAATGCTGTAATACTATAGAGACCTATCGCATGACATCGATATCATTGAAAACATAAATGAAGATTTGCTAAGAGAAGCATATTGACATCTTGAATTATTCTCGAGACATTCTAAAAATGAGCTGAAAAGCCTGAGAATCAATTGTATCTTAATTTTGATAAGTTTTTACGATGGATTATTAAAATTTGGAAGCAATATAAATTTTTAAAGTTAATAGTTATCTAGAAATAATTAAATTAGCTTGATAGAAATCGATATCAAATGAATTGATTTGAAATAGGGTCAGTGCACCGGTTTTGGCCACTGCTTCTATTCTGGCCACTATCACAATTTTCTTAATTTATTACGGTTCCGTTGGCTTTACTGCATGTTGACGAACGTAGTTTTTTGACGAGCCATCAAACTGCGTTTGTCAAAATGCAATAGAGCCAACGGAACCGTAATAAATTACGAAAATTGCTGGTGGCCACAACAGGACTTACGGTGGTCAAAACAGGTGCATCGACCCTATATCAATCTTTTAAAGTCGCAAAGAAAAATGATCGAAATTCTCAAGCTTTTAGTTTTTATCCTTTTTATTTCGTATGTCAACTCTAAATTCAGTCGAAATGAATTTGATAACGTTTACATTTCAATCCTTTTTCATCAGTGTCCCTCAATCAGAAAAAATTTAGAGGAAAAATGTATAAGAGATATTAAAAGATGTATTTTTTCAACTTCTAGAACTTTTGTTTTAAACTTTTATTTCCTCAGACTGTTTTCAAAATAATATCAAGAAACTTTCTTTATTTTATTCAATTTTTCGGATTTTAACCTTTAAAATGTCATTTGCGCCAATTTTCACCATGATATTCGTATATGTAATCAGCAGGTCAAAATACGCATAAATATACATTTACATATGTGTAGAAACAAAATATAAATATAATTATAATAAAATATTTATAATATACATATTTGTGAATGTCTTCCCTTATATTTCTCAATACCCCCAATACTTTGCATTTTAGAGGTTACTTTTGTACTAAAAAATATAGAAACCAATATATGCAGGTAAATATTATTTACACTTACATTAGATTTAATTGCATCGGCCAATTGTTCATCTTTGAATCTGTGATAAATGGCCTCAGTTCACACAACATAAGCACTAATTGACTAACTGAATACAATTTACATCACAAAATTATACGCTTGTTAACGTTTTTAAAGAATTAAACTTGAATTTTAATATGTAAACAATAACCGCTATTTTTCATCAACGATACTATCGATATTAATCGATTTTCGACAACTTCACACGTTTGCAGTTTTGTTGGCAACCCTGAGACTCCTGAGTGAGCAGTGTTCCCAATTCGTGCCAATCGTGCCCCTTACTAAACTGCGCATGCATCGCATTCGTCATTTTATTGGTCACAATTCGCGCGCAGTTTAAAATGCTACAAATATTATTTTTATCGTCTATTATAAATAATGGCATTTCAATTTTTCTTTTTATCGAGATTCATGAATTTCGATTTATTGAACATTTTTATTAGTTAAAATACATTATTTATAATAAAAAATAAAAAGAATATTTTTTAGCATTTTAAACTGCGCGCGAATTGTAACCTATCAAATGCCGAGTGCGACGCATGCACAGTTGAGTAAGGGGCACGAGTTGGGAACACTGGTCCTGAGAATCATGAAGTATGTACTGATGTTTACGGTTTACACTTTACGGTCGTCACATGCGTTTACGGTTTTCTACTCGTGTTTACGTTGAAAAACTCATTTGTAAATGTAATTTATAAAATAATGTAACGCAATGTCTCGTTTAATAGTAAAGAATTTACCTAAAAGCGTAAGTGCACCTTCTGATAATCACAAAGAACAATGTTTACCATTACGAATAAACTTACCTCACATAACCTATAATACTTAACCTCTATTGCATATTTTGGCAGGTTACTGAAGCGAAATTAAAAGAACATTTTGGTGAAAAGAGTACAATTACTGATGTTCAACTCAAGTATACAAAAGATGGAATATTCCGAAGATTTGGTTTCATTGGATTCAAAACTGAGGAAGAAGCACAATTTGCTGTGAATTACTTCAATGATACTTTCATCGACACGTCAAGAATTTCTGTACAATTATGTGCTAAACTAGGTAAACTTACGTCTTTTATCGTGTTTTATAACCTTTTAATTATAGTAAAAAAATCAGCTTATTTAATAATAATAAACACGCTACAAATACATTTTAGGCGATCCTTCGAAACCAAAATCTTGGAGCAAGTATGCAACAGACAGTAATATTCACAAAAAACTTTTAGATACAAAGCCTATTGAAAGAGAAGTGTCAGATCCAGTGAAAAAGGAAAAGTCAAAGAAGGAAACAAAGGAAGAGAAGGATATGAAGAATAGAGAAATCGAAGAAATTATCAAGAAGGTATTTGAATATTTCATGCAACTTACTCAAAAAAAATTATTCAAACAAAAAAATATTATTCAAAAAAAATTCTTTTCAGCACAAAGATGATCCACTATTCACTGAATTTCTTGATAACCATTCCACTAAAACAGTTAAAAAATTGTGGAGCAACGAAGTTCAAACTTTGCTTCAGGAAAGCAAAGAAAGTAATAAAAGTGACAGTAAATCTGATGAAGACGATTCCAAGGAAGTCGAAGAATCAAACACTGAGAAAAAAATTGATTTTGAGGTTTGACATTTTTTTTTATACTATATCTATTATAGTTAATTATAATTTTGGAATATGTTAAATGAATTTAAAATTAAATTTTTATTCTCTAATTTTTTTTTTATAGACTTTCCAAACTCTGAAGAAAGCAAAACAAAACAAGAAACAGCCGGTCAAGTTTTTCACTGTTATAGTTCGTGGTTTAAGTTATAATCACAAGAAAAAGGATTTGAAGCAGTTTTTCAAGCCCTTGAAGCTAAAATCGATTCGTGTACCTCGAAAAATTAAAGGAATCGCTTACATAGGTTTCAAAACTGAAAAACTTATGAAGCAAGCTTTGAGTAAACACAAAAGTTTTCTAGGTAAATGAAAATCTTAAATACTGGGATTTAATCAAATCTAAATTAATTTTTCTTAATGTTTAAATCTATTATTGGATAATTTTTTAGATGGGAAACAAATATTCGTAGCTAAATACGAACAGAAAGAAGGGGAAGCAGTAGAAAACAGTGGTAATAAAAGTGACGACATCAGATGGAAAAAACAGGCGGATGCTCTTGCAAATGAAGAAAGTATCGCAGAGTCTGGAAGAATGTTTCTTAGAAATTTGTCTTATGTGACAACTGAAGATGATGTTACGAAACTTTTTGAAAAATACGGTACGTTTTCAAGTGCTGTGATCATAAATTTTGACAATAGTATTCAGATCGATAAATTTACCTTTTTTTTCCAGGTCCTTTGACTGAAGTTAATTTACCTATAGACAAAATTAGCAGAAAATCAAAAGGATTCTGTACTGTTACTTTCATGATGCCCGAAAACGCAGTAAAGGCATATTCAGAATTAGATGGTTCGATTTTAAATGGGAGAATGCTTCACATTTTGCCTGGAAAAGCAAAAGCTTCTCTTGATGATTTGCTTAACAATGGTTGGTTTGATTGTTTTAAAAGTTTAAGCATTTACCAAATTAAAGAGAAACAATTTTGGTGTTCTTTGAGAAATATTTACAGGTTTCGCAATTTATTTTTTTTTGTTAACAGAGAATTTAAGTTTCAAAGAAAAAAAGGAATTAAAAGAAAAGGCGACTGCTGGTTCGTCCCACAATTGGAATTCTCTCTTCTTAGGAACTGATGCTGTCGCTGAAGCAATGGCAGTATCTTACAATACCACAAAAGAAAAAGTACTTTTCAAAATTGTTATTTATATTAAGTTCTTTATAATACAATAAACCTGGGTTGTAAATTTTATTTATTATTATCTTAAGATTCTTGACGACAAATCTAATGGAAAAAGTATGGCAGTACGACTCGCTTTAGGAGAGACACAGTTAGTAGAGACTACAAGGACATTTTTAGAGGAAAATGGAGTCTGTTTAGATGCTTTCAACCAGGTGTGAAAACAAATTTGATAATAACATATCATTAATTAATTAATTATCAGAATTAAATTATCTCATTTGGGTCTTATATAATTTAAAATTTATTTTAATTAAAGCCTCCGAAGAAGAGATCGAAGACTGTGATCCTCGTTAAGAATTTACCGGCGCAGACGAAACGAGATGAAATTGTAGAGATGTTTTCGAAACATGGAGAAGTTGGCCGTGTTGTTATGCCGCCCGCAGGAATCTCAGGTGAATATTATTTACACCTTTATTTATTTAAATGTATATGTTTCAGAGCCAGGTCTGATCTATTTTTTATCTAACATAATTTTTGCAGCCATTGTTGAATTCTTCGAAGCATCTGAGGCTCGAAAAGCGTTTATGAAATTAGCTTACTCAAAATTTAAGAATTTACCACTCTACTTGGAATGGGCGCCTGATAATAGTTTAACATCTTCAAACTCTTCCTCTGAAAAAGTCGATTCTACTTCCGAAAAGTCGAAGAATGCAATACATGAAGTGAAAGAGAAGAGTGAAGCTAATGGGAAAGTAGAGAAAGAGGAAGAAGATGAAGATGATGAGGAACCTGAACCAGATACGACTTTATTTGTAAAAAATTTAAACTTTTCGACGACGGATGTAGAACTAAAAAAGGTATATTTTTCATGCTTCCAAATACACAAATAAATTATAATTTATAAATTATTATTCTATTATATTCTCATCATAGAGAATGTATTATTTTTATACTCGAATATACTTTAAAATTTAACAAGTAAATGTTTTGCACAGTATTTCGGCAAGTGTGGTCCACTTCACTACGCAACAGTTGCTACAAAGAAAGATCCAAAAAATCCAAGTTCGAAGTTGTCCATGGGTTATGGATTTGTGAGATATAAATATAAACTTCATGCAGATCAAGCTTTGATACAATTGCAAATGACAGATTTAGATGGGAAAACCCTCGAGCTAAAAAGATCAGAAAGAACATTACAGTAAGTAAAATTAAATTGTAATAGTAATAATGTATGATTCTCTCTGGTTGAGGTAAGATAAATTTTTCGAATTTGATATTTTAAATTGTTTTAAAATATTTTTAATAAATAGGACAGATGTGCAGTCAGCGAAGAAAAATTCAAAAGTCGTCCCGCAAACAGGAACTAAAATTTTAGTGAGGAATATACCATTTCAAGCAAACGCTAACGAAATTACTCAGTTGTTCAAGTAAATACTTATTATTTTAAATAATAAACTCATAGTAATTGCTTCTGGGAAATCTTTATATTTTATATTATTGCAGGACATTTGGAGTTTTGAAAGCTGTGAGGCTACCAAAGAAGTTTGTTGGGGACGAAAAGCATAGGGGATTCGCTTTCGTAGAATATTCCACAAAAAAAGATGCAAAAGTGGCTTTTAAAGCTCTGTGCCAAAGTACTCATTTATACGGTCGACGTTTGGCTCTTGAATGGGCGCAAAAAGAAGAGGGAATCGAAGAAATCAGAAAACGAACAGCTAAACATTTCCACGAAGGTAATATTAAAAAAACAGATTTTAAATACCAAAACATTACAATATTCGAAAAATGTGCAATATTTTATATTACATATTCCAAATCTATTTCAGAAAATTCGGTAAAACGATCGAAAAAAGGAATAGTAGATCCGGAATCTTTAGGCCTCGAGGAGAAAAAGGAAGAGGAAATATAAAAATCTATGATGTCCATTCTCCTGAAAAAATCAAAAAAACTGAAAAGAATCGCTGTCTACTGAATAAAAATATTTTATTTAAGTATCTCGTAACAATTGTATGTATAAGAATTCCATATATTGAGATTTGTCACATAAAGATTCGACTGACCAAGCAAAACGGTAATTGTAATATTTTGTAAATATTAAATATATTCTGTAAATGGCAGACATTTATGTAAAGAGCGATTATTTTTTGTAGAGGTCTGATTTAAAATTGGATAAAAGGGTTATTATAAAGATTAGAACAGTAGAGAAAGGAACTAGAAAGAATCTATCAATTTAGATTTTGAAATGAGGCACAAACGACGTTTCTAACGTTTCTCCTCTACCTCTTTATCATGTATGAAAAATTATGGAACACCCTCTACACGTCGTAACAATAATTTAACTTCTAGTTAAATTGTTTCTATTAAGGGCATGTGTTACTTACCATATGAGCAAATTTAGATAACCCGGGTTTTTTTCTACAATTTTTACATTTTCAAAAAAATTATAGTCAACATCCGTCAAGAACGTAAACACGGACGGATGTTGTCTAAAATTTTTTTGAAAATGTAAAAATTGTAGAAAAAACCTGGGTTATTTAAACTTGCTTATATGGTAAGTAACACATGCTCTTAAATTGAATGTTAATAAAATTAATGTAATTATATTAAATTGAATTCTGCTCAATTTACACTAAACTAAGCCTTAGCAAATTTTACTTCAGTCCTCTAGATGGAAGCAAAAAAGTGAAATGTAACCTTGGGCTAACTTAAGTTATCATTGCCAACCAAACTCCTTATAAATCACAGTCTCTTATGCAGTGGTTATTTATACTTTTTTAAAAGCAATCTTTAAAAAAAATCTAGTAAATATGTATTCATACATGTACGTGTATCGTTTTCCACGAAACTTGAAACTGATCCCCGTTAAGTTCCTGCAAGGTGCAGACTTTCTCCATTCCAGCGAGCCGAAATTATATTCTCATTTTCCGGTACAAAAGGTGAATTCATGAGCTCTGGTTGATTTGTTGTTAATCCATTAATTCTCAGAAACTCACGCAGTAGGGACAACAACGAGTAGAAAATATTCAGCACCATATTCACGCTCGCGGAGGCAATCAGCTGCCGAAAAATATTGCTTCATTTTTATTAAAACAAAGCTGCTGCTGAACAAAAGCATCGCTATCACGTGTGAAGGTCTTTTCCTTTTCTCTTGAAGCGCTCCTCTAGATATCCAGGAATCTGAAAATATTTTAAGAAGATTGGAATTACAGCTCATCTCAATTATCAGGGTGTCGATCGGACCGAGAAATAGCGAAGAAGTGTAAAAAAAAAAAAAAAAAAAGGAATTACAAAATGTTAAAAATCGTAATCACTGTCACAGATTAGAATTTTTCTCTCGAAAATTAACAATAATCTGGTTGAGAAGAAAAATTAAAGAAGAATGATATTAAAATTTTAAATAGAAATGTGAAATCGACACCCTGATTGCCACTCGATTAGAATAACGATGAGAATATCTGAAAAAAGCAATAAAAGTTCCTTCCTGATAACATTTAACACCACATTTTATTAACACAAAAATACGGATTCTCCCAATTCTAATAAGGACATATACACTTCGTAAATCTACTCGTGATCCGTAGTAAACAAATTGTGTTATACACTAATATTAGCAACAATCAGTTAGAGTCAAAGGAAAGATTGAAACATTAAAAGGTACAAGACTTGAGCTGGTCTTGCCTTTGACTCTGACCATTTTTAAACTGACCGCGTTAATAATACAAATTGATAACAAAAATCCAAAAATGCAGGTTAATTAAAATATAAACCAAACAGACCTCCACCAATCGTGAATTGTAATTTTTCTATGAACATAATTTCTGAGACAATGAGTCGTTGTTGATTTCAAGTAAAACAGTAGAAAAATACAGTAGAAAAGAAAAAATATATACAGGCGAAATATTGTAAAAAAAATTGAATTGATTATTGTACAATGATTACGATTTTCGATTATAGACTTTCATGAATAGAAGGAAATCTTACGATACCAGGCCGTAGAAAATAAGCCTCAATGTACAGAGGTATGTAAACAAATTTTGCTAAGTTTTATCTACAATTTGTAACACACTGGGTATAAATATCGATCCAAATTTCGAGGTGACTCTAATTTTCTTTGTGGTAATTCTAATTAAATTCGAGATTATTCTAGTGATTTTCACTCGCACTGTATTAGACACAGGATCATAATTTTTGTCGACTAGCCTTGATAGTGGTAATTTCCTCTAGTGGTCCATGCATAGAGGAAATATTTTCAGAGAGGAACAAGTGCGATCTACTAGCTAGAGTTCGATGTTACACAAGGAGATGGGAAGCTTTTTTATCGCACAATTTGTATAAGTTAGATAGAGAAAGGTACATTAAGATATAAGTGACGATAAAGCATCGGGTACTTCATTAGGTCTAGCATTCAAATTATCAAGCTGTACTAGACTAAGGAAGATTTTGCCTGCATTTCTCAAAGAAAAAGTCGTATTAGATCTGAACTGCCTCTACCTTTGGTTTTGGTCGATGTGTGTCGACTGCCTCGATTGGAAGACGAATGTTTTCCACCTTGCAACCGTAAGCCACTGGAGTTAGTTTTATTATCGTATGCAGTGGTACCTGCAGGTATGGCAGTTCATCTGAAATTAGAACGAGAATTTAATTAGCGAAATTATTAGTTTAAATCGGAAAGTAAAGGAGAAAATAATAATCTTAGGTACAAGCCTCGCAACCAGTTTTCTATCTTCTGGTTATCTTATATTTTAATTTTGAAACATTAAAATAAACCTACATTCTCATTTTTATGAAGTTTTATGTCACAAAAGCTTTAAACTAATGTAAAACATATAAATGTATTTGCCATAAATATTTCCTTATCTACTTCAGCTTTGTCTCTATAAAGCCGAGACCGCATTATGTAATATGAATATATGTACTCACTATCTATATGATTCAATTTTTTATTTCAACATTAAACGATAAATGTAAAACGTAAAAATTTGAAATGCGATCACAGAAATACTGAAATTAGAAAAGAATGAAAGATAATTTCTGCTGACCTGAACTTTTGTCTAGGAAATATGCAAATAGACAGCGTAACACTGCCTGATGACTGACAACCAGGACATTTCCCTGTCTTTCAAGTTCCATAATCACTGGTTCCAATCGAGCCACTAAATCCTCGTAGCTTTCTCCTCTCGGATATCGATATGAAAATTTATTTTGGTCCCTTGCCGCAAAATCTCCAGGATATTTCTCCTCGATTTCTTCGTACGTCATCTCTTCACAGATACCCTGTAATTTGCAAAATGAATCATTGCATTAAATGTTTATTTGATTTTTTAATTCTTTCGCTTTGGAATATGGACGATCCTTTTTAAGTCCTTATACTCACAGCATCAATTTCATTAAGAGCTTTCCACCTTTCCTGAGGTGCTTTGATGTCGGCTGCAGTTTGAATAGTTCTTTTCAGCCAACTGGTCCAAACTCGAAGACCCTGAATATCCTGCTCAACAATATAATCAGACAATGCTTTAGCATAAAGTCTTCCTCTATCGCTAAGATCAGAATCGCCACCGATTCTACCATCCAAATTCATCACGCTCTCACCGTGTCTTGTGAGATAAATTGTGCGCGGTATAATGTGTATATTCATTAAATAATAGACTATTCTGCTTTGTATATGGCCCTCGTGTTTGTGAACAAGAACTTTTTCGCCGGTGTTGTAAATCTTCATGAAGGAAAGATCGCTCTCTCTAATTTCATCTAAGGGCTGATATTTCTCCCGGTAGTGTTCGATTCGTAGCATAAAATCTGCCAAGACCGCCTCCTTGTTCATATTTGCGTAATCCGGACTGCTCACCTTGACCTGAAATCCAAAAATCAACCTGTGTACATAAAATGCTGATTCTGCACCTCTTTGGTTTCATATATGGCTCGCGCGTGATTCTAATCTTTTGTATTGCGATGTGTTTACTATAGCTTATTTTTATGATCATCAAGGCTCATCATTAAAAAAAAAGTCAGTTTAATGCCTTCACATTTATACACATTCAAAAGAATTCAAGCGAAACAAGTTTTATTACAAATAGAATACTGAATGGCATTCAGGACAAAAACGAAATTGATTCACATAGAACAGCATTAAAACGTCTAATGACACTGTATGCCTGCCAATGCTCTCCTTCTTACCGGGCATTTTTAAAATTTTCTTACCTCCATGACATTTTGCTCAACGATCTCGGGATCGTTACAAACAGACTCAACGAAAAACAATTTAAAGCCCATCTTCTGGACGACGAATTCTCGAATTAAGTTTCTCCTCTCAACTGTGGAGTTGGTTGCATCGAAAACTGCAACCTCGCCATCTCCGGACTCCAACCAATGACAGACGTCGTTCAGGGCGTCTTGGGCACATTGTGTCCTAATCGCCATGGCTTGGATATTATCCGGTCGGAAAAAATCGTGACACTGGTAGGCCGTCGTCGCATGTCTCCTATATTCGCCTAAATTGAATACTTTCGTATTGATTCCAATCCAATTCAAGTACCTGCACAGCTTCTTCGAGATGTATGTCTTCCCTCTCGCTGGCAAACCTACCATTGCGATCACATGAGGTTTGTTTACAAAGTTGGCTCGTTCCCCTGAAAAATACGAGATCCTTAATTTAAAAAATTATTCAGAAGCAATTAATTGATTATTATAAATAAAACAGTTGCACTTGCCTAAGTAAAACTTATTTCCAAGCTTAATAGAAATAATATTCTTGTTATACTTGATTCTGCTTGATTAATTCCCAAAAACAGAAATAAAAAATCAAATTTGAAATTAAACTCACGCATAAAAATGGAGATTTTAGATTTATTCGGTTGACACGACATGACTAAAGAAACTGAAGCTCTAAATTTATCGTTTACCTATAAAAGTTAATTTAGTGATAACAGTCTACAATCTTGTCGCACTCGACATTCAGAAATATTCTCGTGATTGATATGACAGCATCATGTAACAAAGTGATGTGCACTTAGTAAACTCAAACTTCCTAAATTAAATTCGATTCACTTTCTGAATACAAATTTAAATTTTAGGTGTAAAATTTAATTGGCAGACATTTATCTAATTCCTTAGATGGATCTTTCAAAAATTATTCGTTGCCAAGTATTTTGCGTAATGAAGCAAGTGTATTCTAGATAAATTGAAGGAGTTTTAAATAAATCAAGTCTCACTTCTAGATTATTTGTTCTGCACTCATTGTTCGAGAATGAAATATATACTGCTCTTGTTTAATTCACAGTAGGTATCTTCTTGAGTTACAACAATGTAAAGAGAATCGGGTTGCATTGACTTTTATACCGCTGCTGACGATAACAAATCCTTTTTTTTAATTATTATAGGCAAAAATTATTGACAAAGACTCACGCTTTAACGCGCATGACATTCTAATATATATATATTAGACCTTTTTAAACCTATTCAATAAATGAACAAGTTTAAAAAGATGGGAGACGAAGGATTTACATATCTTAAATATGTCTTTTTTAACCAGTTCATTTGTTGAAAATATGACATTCACAAGATTCTTGGTCAGTACTATCTATATCTATACGAATATTTCGATGAGAAAAATTTTTGTTTGAAGGTTTTTCGTTGTATTTTCTCCTTCAGTGGTTCGAGTTCGATGAGCAAATTTAGATAACCCGGGTTTTTTTCTACAATTTTTACATTTTCAAAAAAATTATAGTCAACATCCGTCAAGAACGTAAATACGGACGGATGTTGACTAAAATTTTTTTGAAAATGTAAAAATTGTAGAAAAAAACCCGGGTTATTTAAACTTGCTCATATAGTAAGTAACACATGCCCTTAAATGTATCAACGAGTTTTGTATTGTACTCTATAATCTTCAGGCGATTTAGTTACGTAGTTTAGTTTCAGGGGTTCTCAGATCGTGAAATTTAAAAGACATTGTCATTTACAACCCAAAGACTAAAGACTGGCTACCAGCCAATCTGCATTAGGCTGGCTCTAGCTGGAAATAATTCAAGTCTTGCAAATCCAATTTCTAAAGATCAAAGTAATGATTGTTTCGAATGATTGTTCTATAAATTTCTAAATCTCCATCTGCTCTAGTCGTTGTATGCATTCGAGAAAAAGCGAAATCAGAAACCCAAAAATATTTAAAAAGAACTGTAATTTTATTTGAAACAATAAATTTTCTGCTTCAAAAATAAATTCTTTATAGTGGATTCTTCTCATATGAGATTCATTTAAACTTAAAATTATTTAAAATTTCATTTCTTTAAAGTACCTAGAGGCTTTTCAAAGTTTTATTGTAATTTTATATAATTTTCTGTTGTACAAAAAAAGCACTCAAGAAGATATTTAGTTTATTCCGAACAATTTAGATAAGTACTTTGCTAATTATTCTACTTTTTATCAAAAAAGTTAGAGTACTTGGAAATTAAATTGCCACAACTTTATGTCCGCAATAATAAAAATTTTTCTTTACTATTGCTGAAGTGAAGTTTTTTTAATTTAGTAAAAAAAAATATAAAATTAATAGAGTTGAATTTTGACAAACGAAGGATTATATTTGATTGAATTAAACAATTTGGCACCGCTGTTTAAATCGCAAAGTATGTGATAGAGTTTATATATTATGCATTATGTTGTATTTTATACATATGTATATAAGAATTAAATACATATAAGCATATATTTTCTTCGTTTCGCGTTTCATGGCGCCAATCCTTGCATTAGTCTCATCTTTTATGTATTTATAGATCGACAAATTTTTATTCAAAATTTAAACGTCATTCAATTTTAATATTATATATTATATTAATATTATGAGTATTTTAATATTATGTTTCTTAAATTTTGATACAATAAAGTTAAAATTAAATTTGTAGTTTTATATGCTATACAATTCCTTTTTATAACATGTGCACTTAATTAAAAATTAAAAACAAATAATAAGCTTTTTGATATAAAATATTGAAATCTTCACTTTTGTAGTCATGAGAATTTATGTTTAAATTAATTTAATTGTCATGGTGTTACTTGTCATTTTTTCAAACAATTAGGAAAAGATTACAAAAAATGAAGTAAATCTACATTCACTTTTATCAATAATATTCTATTTTCTTTAACATTCAATCCGATTATTTTGAGGATAATTATCACAATTTCGAATATTTCTAACGAGTTATAATTTGTTTAAATAATATGTAATGCGTGTGAATTAGAAGAAACTATATGATATAATGACATATACAACGCACGTGGTGCATAGATACATATATGTCTGATGTAAAATGTCAGCTGCTCCAAAAAATGGTACCCGAGAAACGTCAAATTCTCGATTCACGAAATATAAAATGAATACAATTAAAGATTGCTTACCTCTAATGGGAAATGGCTTAGTTTGGATGGTGTCCGAGGTTGGCGGTGTGTATTGCATATCGATTTTGTTACCCGACATTGTAAAAGCTTGAAAGATTTAGTTAAAAAAAACAATTTTTCGTAGGAATAAGGGTTATTGTCGGGTCAACAATCGTCTTCTTCTCCAAATGGAATTACGACTCCAATGTTTTTTAATTGTTGCTCAATTACACTTAGATTTAGACGAGTTTCTAATTGCAGTTTCACAAAATGTACTCTTTAACACTGAGGAGAAATCTAAAATTGGGAATTTTTGGGGCAATTAAGGACTCGTGAAAGTCATATTTCAATTTTTTCCAGGCCTTTGGAACTGTAAGTGATCTATAACGGAGACGGAATTTGACTTTTTCGTTGCGACCAAAAAGTGCAACAAGATCACACTTACTGGCACTTGCTGGTAAAAGTCAACTAAAGTCCAAAGTTTCGTTTAAACCTTGACTGACGGACTAAAGAGAATGAGTGGGGAAAACAAGGAAAGCTTTCTAACCATTTAGAAGCTTCGAACACGATCACGCGACCCTTCGTGATATCAGGATCGTATGCATTGATATTCCTTGACCCCTTTTATTTGTGACCACATTATACTTACATAAAATGAAATAAGTCGCCGGGTACTCAGAAACTTATGTACGATCCTGCAGTCAGCTGATGAATTGGAGCGAATTTTAAAATATATCAACGAATTTCTTTATTATTTGGATTGTTTTTAGCAGAGTTGAGGATAGAAACAAAAGCAAAGTTTTTTTTTTATCTAATAAAATAAAATATTCCTATAAAATATTTACTACTGCAATTGAAAAATCGATATAGTTTTCATTTTCAAATTTTAAAACAGATTTACATAGGGCAAAGATATTATCACGTATTATCTGGATTTTATCTTATCTCCTGCCGAAAGCCGGTTTTCATTTTATATATAATCTTTCTTTTCCCATCAAGTTATTTTCTCCATTTTCTCAATTTTTTTCCATCCATTGAAGCGTCAACTTCATTAAGCAACTTTGTCCTACATATATCTTTTAAGTCAAAAATCACATCTGAAGTCACCTATAACGACAAATTTAAACACTTGTTGCTTTTGTTCCTGAATTGGTATTTATGCACTATCCTCAAGTCCCAAACAAAAGTCAAACAATAACGCAATAGAGGGCTAGGCTAGCCGGCTAGGCTAGGCAGGGGTTCAGAGTCAGGTGGCAATCAGGTGGACCAGGTGGATTCGTGATGGCTTCAACGACTTCAACTAATGATACGAATGATAATGGTAAGTACAAAATCTCTGTATAAAGTTATAACCTCCAAATCTTTGCAATACGAATGATAATGGTAAGTACAAAATCTCTGTATAAAGTTATAACCTCCAAATCTTTGCACCTCCAAATCTCCGCAATAATAAATATTTTTCGCTAAAACCAGGCCATTTACTTTCGTCTGTATAAAACTGCAGAGAAAAATAGCCTACTTTTAGCGAAAAATATTTATTACTAGCAGAAATTTACAGCATTTCGAAGAGAATTTTAAGGAATGCCCTTAAGGACATGTAATAATAATTTACCACAAGACAAAATTTAGTTTACAACTTTACTTTCCCAATAATAAATACTTTTCACTGAAACCAAGCCATTTACTTCCATATATCTGTATGAAACGGAGGTAAAATGACTTAGCTAGTTTAAAAAAAAAAATATTTATTATTACGAACGTAAAGTTGGGGAAACTAAATTGCTTTTTTTTATGTTGGACATCTAATGTGATCAGTTTTCTTTTTATATGTTTACATTTTGTCCCCCTTCGTAAGAGATAAACATGCTATATGTAAGCTGTGTAATTCGGTATATAAAAAAAAATTGTTTATGAAATAAAATTTAGGTTGCAAAAGAAGAGAGGGGAATGTTGCTTCAGATTTCGAGATTTCAAGAATCTATTTTCGATATATGTAATAACATATATATCTCAACAACTTCTTCTTTACGATAGGATGTATTCTGCATTTTATCAAAGTATTTCTATTGTTTTTGAAAATTTCTTATAATTTATCAAATAAATTAAAGTGCTGAGCCAAATAGTACATGCAATTTTAGTTTTTTAATGTTATAAAGAATATAATAAATCATTATAATTCAAGCTGTTATCGTGGCCTTTGGCCTTGGGATTTTAAACTTTAGACAAAACAATGTTTATTTAAGCGTCAATTTATTTTACGATGATATTATAGAGCCAAAGGCCACAATAACAACCATTAGATTACATTTTGGGCCAACAATATAATACAAAGTCCATCATAATTTTTAATTAAAAAATATTTACTGCTGGAATATTGGTATTAATTTTTTTTCCTTCCTTTCATTTTCAGACGAATCAGTTGACATTTTCAACAACGGTTATGTATCCTTACCTTCTACTTCTGACAGTTCTTCTGTCAGCTCCACAAATTTCGCAAGCGTGGAAGCAACTCACCCAACTGATAACGACGATTCTGATTTCCGAAGGCTCGTAGAGAATGATTCTCTCCCAAAAAATGCATCAAAAAAAAATGATTCTTGTTCGATCAGTCGAGGCAGATCGCCATCTCTCATCATTGCAGCAGGCACTGTCGAAGGTTCAACTGCAAATAACTTCATAGAATCTCTACAATCAACAATCATAGATGGTGCCTTAGACTCTGATGACTCTTTTTATTCACCCAATGAAACTTTAAAACATCCTGCTAATGACCTTTTGAATCAAAGACTCTCCTCAGAAGATGAATTCATAGACTGCAATTCTAATTCCGAATCTCAAACAGAAAATACATTTTCCAGTTCAAGTACAAAATATAAATCTCTTAATTTTATATATTCTTCCAACCGCCGCAGCCTTTGCTCTGAAAACAACAATACAATTTTCAAAGAAACTGATAAATCTGCAAAATCTCAACCCTCTGAAAATTACGATTCCGGAGTTGGATTGATTGCACCTTCTAAGATCGCGAGTAAATTCCCTGATCTTCCACGTCACCTTGAATATTTGACAACTATTTTGGAAGAATCCTCTGTTTTGAGCAACTGCAATTCCAAAAGAATCTCCGGCGTCCAATTAGAGCCTCTAATTGAAAATTTAAGAAAAAGTTCAATGCCAAATTTACCTCAGACAGAACAATTCAAGGAAACTATTACAACTCTCGCACATATATTGGATAAGTCTTCAATGGAAATTACTTTCGATCAACTTGCTCAAGTTCTTCTCTACACTTTAAAAACTGATTATAATTACTCTTCAGAGCACTTGAGTAAATCTGAAAGTTGTTTTAGCTTTGCAGAATTCTCGAAGATAAGTGAACTCGACTTGAATAATACTGGAGTGGAGCTGAATTCCATCATGAGGCAACTTAGGAGTAATTATCGACTGGATAAAAATATAGAGAGCGAGTCTTCACCCGAGTGGCCTCCATCTTCAAGGTCTACAGTGTCAAGAACTTTGAAAAATACTTGCAATCAAACTACAATTATTCAGGGTTGGAATCGTTCTTGGGGAAGAAAGGAATATTTTCCCATGCCTCCATTCTGCAGTGTCGAATCTAACAAGGAAAATCGCAATATGAAGGAAACTAGTCGAACACAAACAGTCACTGCTTCTCCAAAGAAAAACAAAGTTCGTTTTTCCCCTAAAGTTTGTCAGTTATTCTCTTTCAATAAATGTGTCGACAAACTCCAAAAAATAAAATACGCCGCGACTCCTCGCTTCAAACCTAATGAAGAAAAAAGCAATTCGAAGGATATTAATACTACCACTGATAGCGAGAACTCTTTTTTACAATGGGAACGAAATATTGTCCATGAGGAGAGAAAATCACAAAGAAATCTGAGAAGTTTGTCAATGTCTGATATTGTATCAGAAGAATCTTCAACAACTGAGATTTCGGAGTCAATCCTATGCAATGGAAATCAAAAACTCCCGCAAAAGATTCCACGAATTATTGAAAATAACATTCAGGAGAGAACGAAAAAATACAGAAAGAGGAGAAGTAGGTCGCTTGAAAATGAAAATCATCCAGTGCAGACAAATCTTGATTTTAATAATGATTCTTCGAGAAGTAACATTAATAGGCCGTCCACTTCTGGAATCCAAAGAAAAAGATTTCCGAATTCTCAAAAAAACAAAAATTCTTCGCAAAAAGTTACTGTTAGGATCGAAGATATTTCTTCTGGAAAAACGACAGCGCTTAACAAAATACAACAGAGAAAGGGAAAAAATTCTGCTAATTGGAAATCATCCAGTAAAAATGATCAAAGTAGAAGATCTGGTGGTGTCGATTCGAGTAACATTCCTGCAGTTTCTCAATTGAGAAAAGTCTTTTCTCCTGCTTCCAGAGAAAAAGGTATTAATTTAATTATTTACTAGTAGAAATTTACCCAGCGTTTCCCGGGATTTTAAAAGAATTTTAACGAATTTCGTAGAGATAGCTTCAAGGATATGACGTCTATTCGGAACACAGACATTCAGTTTTAAATATTTTATATATTTCCTTTTATTCAGGATCCCTTACTTTAAATTGGAAAATTTCTTAACCTAATCTAAAATTTTACAGGACCTCAAGAACATATAGTTGTGCCACGTATTGAGATAACAAAGTCTTCTCCGGAAAGAGATATGGATCAGAGCCCAAGTTCAATTAAGAAATTGCATTGCAGAAAAATCTTCCAATCAAAATCTCAAGAAAAAAAGTTGCCGAGAAAACCCTGGAAGCCTTAAATTTTCTATTGGTACGAGCACATGTTTTTTTAATTAAGATTTTATTAACTGTTACTATCTTTGAAAATTTAATCTAGAATTTAAATAATTGAAAGAGGCAGGTACTTATATGTATTAGACTTACGCAAAGGCAGCTAAAATTTCTATTATATTGAAAGATTTTATGAAAATATTGGAAGTGTTTATATTGTTTTACTATCTTAAATTTAAGAAATTACATTACAAGCTTCACGTGCAAATTTTTATCACTCGATGTCGATACTAGAATAAAAACAAAGTATAAAAAAAAGTAATTTTATAAATAGATTGTGTCTATACATTCCATACTTAAAGATGATTCGACCAGAGCTCTCTAAATAAATTTTATATCAAAAAAATAATGTATCCTTTAAGGTTTATTTTTTGTTGCCGAACTGATATAATAATATAAATTAATTATCATTAAATAATTTCTTTTTAATAATCTTAGAGATAACAAAACTTATGAATAAGTTCTCTTAAATTGTTGAACATCCTGAGTATAAACATGATATAAGATTGACTTATTAAGGACCTGTAATACTTTACTATAAGAGAAAATTTAGTTTACAACTTTACGTTTTCAATAATAAATATTTTTCTCTAAAACAAGGCCATTTACTTCAGTCTGTACGAAACGGAAATAAATGGCCTAGTTTTAGCAAAAAATATTTATTATTAAGAGCGTAAAGTTGGTGAAACCAAATTTATTTTTATAGTAATTACCTTAATTAAAAATAAATATATCGTTTTACTAAATTATTCTCTCTCTCTCTCTCTCTCTCTCTCTCTCTCTCTCT
>CAJFCO010000155.1:95309-110069 GCA_904066015.1 Synergus gifuensis
ATATATATATATATATATATATTCGCCATTTTACCTAAGCATTTAAATTTCAGAACCGTTAAATCTTAATTATTATATTAGAAACATTTATTTAGTTATAAATATAACAACTCCATTGGTGAAAATTGAAATTTGTAAGTTGCATGGCAAAAAGTTCCTCATTTTTTAAATATGTATTTAAAATGATTCAAAATATAAATTACAATTCACTTTGAAAATTTCAAGAAAGCACGACTAGGATTAGAAATTACTTCTTTTGAAAAATATAAGCTTCACTAAAATATTATTCTATTTAATTACTAAAATCAATTTTCGTATCGATCTAGAAATGGATTTACAATTTCAGCAGCTCCTTCAGGATTCACCATATGCAAATGATGTGTTCCTCGAATCGTATGAACCGAAAACTCCTTGCAATTATTCTGCATTATGTCGATGACATCTTTGAATACAATATCTGGTATTTTTGACTCTGCTCCTCTCAGAACTAAATAAGGACACTTGATAAACTCAGCTAATTGCATCAAAACTTCATTAGTGTAACCTATATTCAAAGTATTAAGTCTGAGATTTGGGTCACGATTATAGAAATATGTTCCATCTTCTTTCCTTGTCGCACCTCTAATCATCAGCATCCTGGCTGCAATTTCATTCAGAGATTCATTTGTACCTTTAATCCACCTTTGGATTGCAATTTCCTCTGTGTGACAAGGAGCTAGAGAATTTTTCTCTTCGTATTCTAAAAATGTATCGATGTTTTTCGCAATCATTTTTGTTTCATTAAAGAATTTTGCGAAATTTAAAGATTTATACTGAACGGCATCGATTGCAACGACAAATTCTATCTCATCAGGGTAAAGAGAAGCGTAACTAAAACTAGCTAAAGCACCAGCAGAATGTGCAAGAAGTTTTACTTTCTTCCAGCCAAAGTGGCGTTTTAGTCTTCGAATTGTGTGTATGTATAGAAAATCATGGTAGGGAATCCCTTTTGGAAGCCAACTCGATAAACCGTGACCAGGTGTATCTATTGCTAGAATGGATCGATTTTTCAAAAGAGGAGCCAGCAAATCAAATGACCCGGCGTTATCCTGCCATCCATGGAGGGCCAATATTGGTTGCTTGCTTCCATCACCCCACAATTTTCCTAAAAATTATAAATTCAAGGTCCAATAAATTGAATTTTGAGGATTTGAATATGTATAAATCACGTGACTCGGTGAATGTAACCATATTTTAAGGATTTCAAGTTTTCACCCATCACAATAAAAAACTAACTATTAGATAAATGCGTAAATTGCATTTTACCTGCAATAATACCCCATGGAACTTTGAATTGAACTTCCGTAGCCTCTTTCTTATCAGTTTTTCTACTTTGTTGAAGTTTTCGATTGAAAGTAGCACTAATGTTTTTAATCTTACAAATATTTCTTGTGCAGATCATATTTAAAAAATTTATTTGCTAATGTTGCTAATTGAAGCAATAACAGCAATAAGGAATAATATTTTATAGGTTACGCGTTACCTATCACGTGTTAATCGTGCACATCGTCACACATTGTCGTGCACGTGCTACGTGTTAGTCGTGTTAATCGTTAATCGTGTCCCCCTCCATACCCTCCACAGAGCTTTTTTATAACCGGAATCGGAAGTTACCGCGAAGCGCCTAAAATTTGAACTGTAGAAATATTTCATGAAAATAAATTTTATAAAAAACTTCTTGATTTTGTATAATACTCATATTGAATTTGAATATATGTATTTTATTATCAGTTTTCATTTCATGTGTAATCATTGTCATTTTGCGACATAATCATTGAGTTCTTTTGTTTTACACTATAGACATATTTAAAATTTATTAGTATAGTACTATAGTATATATACTATCAGAGATAAGATACTATATATTATAGAACTATATACTGTAAATAATACTATAGACTATATTTAAAATTTTCCGCGTCACCCGCGATTATCGATATAAGAAGCATCGTATTATTTGGGGCTCTATTCTCGAGTTCATTCGAACAATTTTCGTATACGAATGTACTGTTTGTCTTTTTCTAATCACGTGTATTTTGGCCTTTAATTTAGATATGTAACCTCATTTTTCTTCCACAATTTTTACTTTTTCAAAAAAAAATAATACATATATAGTGGACATCCGTCCGTGTTCGCGTTCTTGACGGATGTCCACTATTATTTTTTTGAAAAAGTAAAAATTGTGGGGAAAAAACGGGGTTATTTAAATTTGCTCATATGGAAAAACAATAAAAACTATATTTTTTATCTACAACTATAGTAACAAATACTTCTGAAAGTATTTATACAGACTACACTTTTTAGAGCATGGAAAAATTGATATTAAGTATCATTGATAGTGAAATGAAAATGAACCGTAGAAACTAGAAACTAAATATATATATATATATATATATTGAATATTTTATATTCAATTTATATTGAATATAAATATATATATTATATATATATATATATTCTCCTGGGTATAAAATTCTCAGGAATTTTAAAAGATTGAATGAATGCGCGTGTGTAGGTGAGTCACGTGACATATGTCGCACGTTCCCAAAGGTTTTCCCGCCGTCGCCATTACGCGAAGTTTACGCATCGGAGTTATTCAACATGTAAACAACGATTTGAATTTTTTCTCAACTGACAAGCATCTGAGAATACTGGCAATGTGAAAATTAACCAGTGTGCTGCATCGAATCAAGTAACGGCTTCATTATCTGACGATTCGTGTGATTTTATTCCATTGACAGGCGAATAATTAAATTACGCAAAATTACGCATCGCGGGCTAAGTGAGTAGCGTCCTATAACCTGTACTTGTCGAACAAAATTCAAAATAAGTGCAAGTTTGTGGATTTCTAGAGGAAAAAAGTGGTTCTGTGTTTATGTGCGTGAATTTTGTGAACATCAATGTTCGTGAGAAAGAGTTTGTTGTGACTCTATGCGTGGTAAAAGTGTGTCAAATATGCGAAGATTGCAGGGTCGACTGCGTCCCTAAACATGGAATACGACTCTGAATCAAGCTGTGAGGATCGTCTACGGGATTTGGAAGCAACGCAAGGACTTCCGAGTCGTGAAAGGAGTCAGGAAAATGAACAACGACAAGAGGTCTCAGGATCGACTCCTTGGCATCCTCTGGAGGCTGCTTCACTACAGCCAAAGGTACCCTTTGGAGTCATCAACAGATCACTTTCATCTCAGGTGAAGGACTTAAAGGTTACTATAGATATGTATTTCATAGTTAAGTAGTTAGTTTATTAAATTCAAAGAGGTATAGATAACATCACTTCGATTTTTATTCTAACACCCTCAGCAAGATTGTTTAATCGAGATCGAATTTTTAATCCACGCATGAAGGAATTTTACATCTTATAAATTATTTTAATTTCAGAAATAATAAATTTTGGTTCTGAAAATTCGTATATATATATTTTAGTATTAGATGTGTATTTTTTCATGTTTGTGTAGTAGAAATATCAGTTGTATACTTATGTATTATGTAATAATCTAATCTTATACATCTAGTCAATAGAAAGCAATTTTTAAAAATATTTAATGGAATGTCCTTATAATGAATCTATGGCAAGGCAATTCTATTAGAATTTTAAAGCTAAGTCAAGTAAAATTAAATAATAAAAAAAGTAATCGTAATGTTTCAGGTAATGGAATATTATCGCAAGTACTCTCAAAATTCAAGTCTGGAGCAGTACTTTTCTCTTCCCACAACGAGTGCCTCTACCGAGGGTGTAAAATATTACTACAACCTCTACGAATTGAACCCCAAACCAGGCGACAATGGAGAAAGCTACAGAGACTTTAATTTAAAATCTTACGTTCCAAAGGAAAGACGAAGATGGGTGAGGCCTCCATTGGTAGGACAGTCATCTGGTAATGAAGCTTCCGGAACGTATGTTCGTCCTCTATCAGATCCACGATCACCTTCACCCGAACTGAAAAGAACTACTCCAGAAACCATCCCCGAGGAAAAGAGCGAATGCCATGATACAATATCAGACATTGCAGAAAGAAAAGTACCATCCCCAACTTCTAGCGTAGCATCTCACAAACGTCTAGAATGGGACAGTGGAGCAGATGTTGGATATTATACTACTACGCCTCATAATAAACAAGATAGTAAAAATCTAAGTACTATTGAGAGAATGGCACTGGCAAGAGGTTGCTCTGCAGCTTTAAGACTCGATCCCGAAGGCACAACTGAATCAGCGAAGATTCAAACAGGAAGATTGTCTTCCAAATCTATGATGAAGCCAGATGCAAACTCTACAGCTATAAATGAGAATGCTTCAGGCTCTGAGAGTGAAGTTGAAATTACACCTATTGTCAAGAATCACTTACCTGGAGTGATTACTGGAAATGATATCAAATCCGATGAAAGGAAGCCTTTTCGAGTTACCATTCAGCAGAAACCTGCCTCTCAGAGTTCCAACGTCAGTGAAGCAATAATCGAAACACCAAAATCCTCCACAGTATTCAAAGTTCCAATAGGTTCACCAGTAAAGTACGCGACCGAAGGTAGAAAAATGAAAGCTACCAATTTAAATGCATGTACTTCCCCGCTCAAGAAGAGCAGCTCCATGAATATTTTAGCAATGCCGACGACAAAAGTACCTCTGAAAAGAAGTCAAAGCGACTTGAATCTCCATGCTAGGGACAAAAACAAAGTTCTCCCGCGATTGATTTTCAACTCCACTTCTTCCATAGCCACTGTTGTAAATAAACCTACCACTTGCGATAAAGTAATTCAAACTTCGTTAAACGTTTGCATTCAAGAATCAGTGGGCGTTCAAGTTTCAGTCCTCGAGGAAGAGAAACCACCGTTGCCAAAGAGGGGAACTAGTTTAACTCAAAGATCCTTGCACTCTATTCTCAAAAATCCAAGAAGTACTTACAAGGTGGAGCCAAGGAGGAACGAACAGACTCAAGAAATTTCTTCTAAATTAAATGCAGAGGAGCAAAGTGAGGGAAATGGAACTGGGAATAGTAGCTTAGAATCATCAGAGACTGATTCTTTGCCAGCGACTCCTCAACTTGACGAAACAGAGAATATCACTGGCAGGGCGAACAGCTTCGAATATTTTCCAGGTCACATTTACGAAAACGTGCCGAATGGCAGTACTAGTCATGTCTCATCTGTGGACACTGGCAGAACCAATTCAACTATGCCTAACACTAGTTCCAGTATCGACGAGAAGCTCTGGGGAGAATCTGACAGTCTTGTAAGGGATTTGGAAAGAAGTGTGAATATTTTAAAGAGTCTGGTTGATGCCAAAAAGTGTGACAAGAACGTTAAGAAAAGGTTGATTCATCATGTTGTTAAAAGACTCGTGACTGCAAAGTACACAGATGACAAGATAGAACATAATCTTGAGGAAAATGTCCCCTGGAATCCTGATGACGCTAGGAAGAAAGTCTATAGATCTGAAATAATTCAAGCCTTAGCTAAAAAACAAAACACAACTGATTCCTCAGATGATTGGAAGCCTCAGAAGAAGAAGAAGAGTGAGGCTTCGAAGAAATCGGAAGTCAGCAGAGCAGAGAGTGTGACCAGAGCTATAAAGGAAATCATCAATCTCGAAAGTAGCAATAGCGATAAATTTGACAGGAATACAGACAGAACGGAAATGGATGGAAGGAAAGCAAGAATGGGTTTGAGAACGGATGACTGCGAACGAAGTAGCAATACTCCTACTGAACCAAACAAAAGCGAAAGTTCTGAGTGTTTCATGCCGCAGCGAAGTTACAAATCCAAGAATATATTTTGCATGAAGAAAAAATGCGAAGTTCCTCACAGAGAAACAACTACTTCCAATAGTTCTCCTGCAGATCAGAATAGAGTTCTACTAGAGGCTGCGATCAATAGTAGGAGAAGCCCGGATGAATCTAGCAACCAGGAAGTAAACAGTCACGATTGGCGATTGCCTACAACTGTTTCTGAAAGACAGTTTGAGTTAAGAAGATGCAGCAATTCAGATTCAGGAGACTCAAAACTCGTGAGTTATGCTGAAATGGAGAAAAAGAACCAGCTTATTTGGATTACGAATGAAATCAGTCATCTTTCCAATTTGAAGAAATTATTAGAACAGCCTAAAAAATTGGATCGGCCCAAGCAATCTCCGAGGAAACCGAAACATGCCTACAAGCAAAGGCCACTCAATCTTGTCACTTGCTTGAATGACGCCTCTGTTAATCCTGGAAGTACTGCAAGGAATACTCCAGATGTGACTGTAAATTCGCTGAATGAACAGTGGTCTTCTCATTGCAATTTGGCTTCTTGTAATAATATTGACAATTCGACGGCAAAGAGTTCGAGGCAGATGAAGAAGCGAAGCAGCTTCACGCAAACTGCAACGGGCACGACAGATGCCCAGTCAAAAACTGGTGAAGTTATTTTCTCTTCGAAGAATCAAAATCTTGTGAAGCTAGCGAATATTTGTGTTCAAACATTACCGCAAGTATCTTCTAATCAGTTACCGAATTCAACTGGACAAACTATATGTCCTGCCCATCAGTCGTTCATGCAATTACAAAATTGCAGATGTGGAGAGCAAAAATTTCAGTACCATCAAAAACAAGTTCAAAATTCCCAACAATGTGGTCATTGCATGAAAAATCCAAGTTTGCAAAATTCTCCGAAAGGTCGTCATCAGACGCAACACTTCCATCCAAAAGAAGATCGACCCGTGATTTCGGTTCCGATGATTCCTAGTCCAACGAATGATGTTAGTACAGACTTCTCAAGGCTAAGTTTAGATCGGCCCAGTACCAATGATAATAATATCAAACAGAAAGATGCAAAGAATCATGCGAATGCTACTAGGTCGAAATTTGCTTGTGATTGTGGATCAAACGCACGTGATCAGCGAGTTGATCAGAATTGTAGATGTGTGTTAAAATTGGAAGAGGAAAAGTCAGAGAAATGTAAGAAGTTGTTGAGCAGAATCTGTGACTTGTGCAACCGACAAATCGAGAGGATTGATGCACATTCGACTATTTGTAGATGTGATGGTTGCAAGTATGATAAATCCTGCGAATGTTCAAATGACTTCAAGTTTGAGAACAGAGAAGGTAATTCACAGCACTCTAGAGAATCTTCTAGTGAGAAGTCCGAAGAAAGGATTTGTCAAGGGATTTCTGAAAATGGACATCTATTTTCTCACAAAACATATTCAAAGAGCAAAAAGTTTTGCGGTTGTTCGGGAGATTGCAATTGTGAGTTTAAATTTGTAGAAGGGAAAAAAAGTTGTGGACGCTGTGGAGAGAAAAATGATAAAAGGGAAGTTATCCAGAATGGATTTGCATATCGATCAGATTTGTCACCACGTAAAGAAAAATCGAGGCCTTATTATTGGACAAATTCTCATGAGGAGAAAAGTTTTCGACAGAAGGAACAAAATAACGTGAAATGTAAGTGTGATAAGGATTGTATCTGCTCTAATAAATTGAAGGATGTTGAGGAACGATTAAATGGTCAAAAATATGGGTCACGAAGGGACTTGAATAATGGGGAGAAATTAAAGACTCCGGAAAAAAGCTGTAAGTGCTGTCGCACCTGTGGTACTACTTATCAAAAGAATAGGAAATGCGAGTGTCGAATAAGTTACCCGAAACCTATAGCTTACGAATTGTCGTTTGTGGAGGAAAACAGAGGGAGAAAAAGTCCCTCAAAGTCGGAAAATGTGGAGGCCGTGGCAGTGGGAAAAGTATCGTCTTCTAATTCTTTGCCACATACTGCAAGGTCTGGTACCTGTTCATGTGAAGATGTCAAGTTACATCAGCAGTCGAAGAACAACGACAAAAAAAATTCCCTCCAGGTAAAGATCTCGAAATTTTTGTAATTGATATAAATTGTCTTCTTATTAAAGAATAATGCTGTTTTTCAGACATTTTTTTATGAAAAAATCAATTGGATAAGTAATTAGAAATCTCAGTAGAAATCTTAACTGCTTTTTATTCATTTACAACTTTACCCTTGGGTAAATAGATTTATTTATTTGATTTATTGCTCTGTTTTACACTCACGGAATAATTATTCAGGGACTAATTACTGAAATACATTAAATTTAATACCGTAATTAAGTAACTTTCTTGTATTTTTGAAATCTGATGTAAACTCTTTAAATTGTAACATCTTAATTCACAAAAAATTAATATGAAATTGAGGTAAAAAGAAGTCGCAATAAATGTATTTAGATTTTCCCTATTCACTTCTAAAATGAATTTATGGATTTTTTTCTAGGAATATCTAGCATCCAATAGGCCTCGATTTCTTGATAATGTAGAGAATCGTCGACATTACTTGAATGAAGTTTCTCAACTTCGGGAACTGAGAAAAGAAAAACGGGTACAATTACTAGCTATGGCCAGTTCATCAACTCTTTTCAAACCAACAATTCCAACTAAACCGCTAAGTAAGAATTTTATCTTCTCGTTTTGTTTTTGTTTAGTAGTTTACGTATTTTAATACTTTATTATAAACCCTTTATTGTAATAGTCCTGAGTAAATCGCTTATCAGCGAGTATTTAAAAGTTTTGGTAAGAACGAAAATAATACAATTCGAAATTTCTAATTTGATTAGGTTTACATTTTGAAGTCTTACAATTTCTAATACCTTGAAGTTAAAACCTAGCGTTTTAAACATTGCTTAAGATCAAATAAAATACTGTTTACATTTTAAACGCTTTAAATTCGAAAACTTGAAATTAACAATTTTTTGAAGTTGCAGGCTTCAAAATTGAAACTATCAAGTTGGAAACATCAAATTTTCGGTAATTATGCAGTTTAGTAACAATTAAAAATACACATCTTTCTGTAATGATACATAACTAAAATAAAAAAAAAACATTGCGATAGATTGAAGGAAATGAATTTTTCTAGATAATTGCTTTAAAATTAATAATTAAAAATGAAGCGTTCCAAAATTGATGGTTAAATAACTAAATTAAAAAATGAAAAATTTGAGACCAAATATTAAATTTGAAGCGCCAAACATTAAAGAGCTTAAAATTTAGTAACTGAAAATTGAAAACGTTCTGAATGAACTGTATAACTTTAAATTGGAACTTTTTTAACATTATTAACAAAAAATAATGTCCAAAACTGTTTTGTTCGTTTAGAACCGGTACGAAGAAAATTAACCGATGAAGCCTTGAAAGAAAGATTACGGAAGCGATACATGAGACTGAATGAAGTTCGTTCAAAGCGCCGGCAACAAGAAAAACAAGAGGAGATTCGGCGCAATAAACTAATGGCTAGGATATTTGGCAAAAAGCTGCAGCAGAAAGTCTTGCGTGGCCAAATGGACTTGTCCCAAAGTGTGAGCGTAATATCGAACTTATAACGGTAGAAATATATTTATTGTATTTTAGCAAAAATTCCTTGATCATTGAAAAATATTTAGGCAGTTTGCAATGACGAGAAGCTTCGAATTTATTTATTAAAATTACAAATCGAGCATGCTTCGTTGTATTGTACATTTGTCTATTGGTATAAAGTATCAAATGCTTCGAATATTTCTTTCTTCACGATTAGTATTATCTGACGAAGTTTTAGAGATTATTTTATTATTATTTATCGAAACGACAAATATTTACTTTTAAATACAAATTCTTTAAACTAAGATTATATATATTTGCTAATGTTGATTTTAAATCAGAGGCAAAAAGATCTGAGTTTATACATGAACTGTATTATTATCTCATTATCTGGAGCATAATTGATTAGGAGTATTTGCGAGATTTCACTTCGCTTGTACATAGAAATAGAATTCGTATTATAAAACCCCAAGTTCAAAGGAGAGTACAATATTTATGAGATTATATTGATATTCGTTACAAATCGAATGGCAAGTATTTGGAAATGTTCTCTCTATTTACATATATTTTACAAATCGATAACTTAGATTTATTTCACGATAGAGGACAAATATTCTTCAATCGTTTTTTCGTACTATTAGAAAAACGCACATCAGTGGATGTAATTCGTGCTCTCAGTGTATAGTGCTGAAAGTTCTGTAGAAATCCATTATAGTGTTTTTTAAATTGCGATAAACGATTATTTATCCTTAAATGTAATCAAAATACCTACGACCCAAATCCCGGAATGTTTAACATCGGGAACCAGTAGTTTAGTACCTGAATAACAGTACACAATTTTCATTATCATTAAAGTAAGTGTCTTGCCCTCGACAGAATCTGTCATACTAGAATATAAAATTTTTGTATTCTTTTATAATAAAAATTAAAATACAGTCAAATAAAAAAGGATGTTTGAACCAACTTGAATCGTATATTTGCTTCCAAAATTTTTAATTCTATGAGGTATGAACCTTGCAATTTTCACTTAAATACTTATATTTTGTTCCTCCTTAATTAACAAAAGAAATGCCCAAATAGTAAAAAATGTCAGGAAGTCTTGAGTGGCTTCCCCAGAAGGTCATAACTTTTTTGCTTAATGCTACGTTTTATTCAATTCTTCTTTACTTTTCGACTGACCTTGACTTTTCAGTTCAAGAAATTCAGATGCTAGATAGTAAAGCAAATCAACAATTTATTTCGATTAGAGAATATTTTCCAGTAATATACGATAAGTTTCGAAAACGGTTTTAATAAAAAATATTTTTTTGGACTGGACGAAAATTGGGATAAGATCTGATGAAAACAAGCGACATTCCATACGTAATTACATAAGAAAAGAGAAAAACTGATCATAGATCGATTTTGACCTTGCATTATTAAAAAACTACAGACAAAAACTTCCAGTCGACTATCACGTGTTACCTTCGAAATCATTGTACATTGCGTGATTCAGTATATAAAGATTTTCTAAGTCTATTTAAGAATCAGTGCAATTTAATAGTCACACTAGAAAAGAGTCATTTCATTATCCTAGTCTTTATGAAATCTAAGTGCTCAAGTTTTATGCTTAAAAATTTCTTGAAGGAAAAGTCCGTGCTTGTTTTTCTCATTAACGATCACTACATCTAACGAATTTTAAGAATTTGAGTAAATAAGAAAGAAATTCTGCTTCTGAAGAAGTTTTCAGTGATTTCAATTTGGATTTTGAAAATGGATCAGAGATTCATTACCCAGGAGAGTGACCTTGAACGACTTCTTCAAGAGAAGTTTACCAGTGAATTTCGAACTGGTTATATCACAATCGATGGAGTGTGCCTTCCAGAGTACTTTCAGCAATTTGCGGATAGAATTGAAAATTTTGAAGTGCGAGATGATGATGTTTGGGTTTGCAGTTTTCCAAAAACTGGTGAGTAGTATTCCTTTATGCTTTTTAAATTCAATTTGAATTTGTCTAGTAACATAAAGGATCCCTTTTTTAAAACAATACTCTTTAAACATATTACAGGTACCACATGGACTCAAGAAATGATTTGGTGCATTGCAAATGATCTAGATTTCGAAAAAGGAAAGGTGATTCTTCCAGAGCGGTTTCCATTTTTAGAGTATGTTTGCTTTACTCAGTTGAAAATTATTTGATAGTATTTATTAAAGATTAAAGTCGCTTAGAAATTAATAATAAAAAGTCTTTATTTACTTTTTTCCAGGCATACTATTTTATTCGACTACAGAACTATAATTCCACGAAAACAAGGCATGAATGAACTTCCGGAACTGGTTTTGGATAGTGTAAGTTTTGTAAATAAACTGCCAAGTCCAAGATTCATTAAAACCCACTTACCCTTTAATCTATTGCCGAAACAAATAAGAACTGGCGAAAAGAAACCAAAAATTATCTACGTCAACAGAAATGTCAAAGATACCTGTGTCTCTTATTTTCATCATTGTCAACTTCTGGAAGGCTTTTCTGGTACATTTGAGGAATTCTGCATTTTGTTCTTAGCAGGAAAGGGTTCGTATTTGAAAGTAAAGTTAAAGCAATTTTTATTGTAATTACCAACATATATTATACATAAAATCATTTTAATTTTTATGATAATTTCAGTTTGTTTCGGACCTTTCTGGAAACATGTTCTCGGATTTTGGGAACAAAGGACGCAAAAAAATGTTCTACTTCTCAAATACGAAGATATGAAAGGTGTATGTATCGCAGATCTTTTTATGAAGAAAAGGCGTTGGATAAGCGCAGATAGCTTCTAAATTCTAGCGAAAAAACATCTATTTCAAATAATTTCGAGTAAAGTGTTTTTTATGTTTTCTAGAGTTTAAAAGCTATTAGAATTTATCCAACGCCCTAAATTTTTTTTACGAATAACAATTTAATATCTGTATTTTTTGTTTAGGACCTGAAATCAGTTATAAAAGAAACTGCAAAGTTTCTGGGCAAACAAGCACTTTCTGAAGATGAAATGATGACACTTGAGAAGCATTTGAGTTTCGCAAGTATGAAAGCCAACTCAGCAGTCAATTACGAGGAGGCAGTCGAAATAAATAAAAGGTTTAAATTGATTCAAAAAGAGGGAGAATTTATGAGAAGTGGAAAACTCAATCAGTGGAAAGAAGATATGTCAAAAGAAATGATTAATCGGTTCGACTCGTGGACAAAAGAAGTGTCTAAAGGGTTCAAACTTTGTAATTTGGAACATGAAATATAATTAGAAAAGAATTTATTATATAAGATACCTATACTTGTAAATTGATAAATCGATGAGAAAAGAAAATTGGTAAGAACTAAAAAATCGAACGAACAGGAATGACAGAACTTGAATTATATTTTACTTATTTTTAAACACCTTTGTTCGGATCGAACAGCTGGTAGAATGTCCGACATGCATTCCTCTGCTAGTTCAAAAACTGTAATTTTAGAGACAGGAGTACGGTTATTGAAATCGCTTCCTTTCTCCATTAAAGTAATTACAAAATCTCTCTTTCTTCTAAAAATTGCCAATTGCAATGCCGTAAAACCCATGTTGTCTTGTTGATTAATATTAGCACCGCGTTCCAAAAGTAAACAGAAAATATCGTAAGTGGACATGAAAACTGTACGAGAATATTTAGCTTTTATCTTTTGGCTAGTAAAATAAATTAAATGTGGACAAATATAATGATTTGGTGACATTCTTTTACCTGAGATCATCAGAGGCGTTCTTCCAATTTCATCTTTTGAATCTATAGATATTCCAAAATCCAAGAGAAATATTACATTTTCTATTCTCTGTCCCATTACTGCATACCAAAGACTATTCCACCCTCTTCTGTTATTTATTATAATTAAATATAAATCTGATAACTTTAGAATTACAAAATAATTCTTAAATATACAAATTTTTAAATTACTGTTTTTTATGCTCACAAGTCTTTTTTCTCAAGATCAGCTCCTTTTTTCAACAAAATCTGAAGGATTTCTGGATTGCGAGTGAAATAAGAAGCGTGCATGAGAACAGATTTTCCACATGGATATGTGATTACAGAATCCAAATTCGTAGGTACTTTTTCTATCAGTAAAGCCAAAATTTGAGGATCTCCCCGATCAATGGCTGTTGTTAATGGCGTTTTTAACTCCATGGTTGGATAATGCAAATCCAGGGATGAGCTGCAACAAATGTATTAATAATAATAGTAATTTAACTTTTTAAATATTTAATAAATTAACTTATAAATGTTGTATTTTCAACTCTTCGTTTTACGCAAAAAATATTAAAATTGAATATTTTTTCGCTCTATATAGCCACGCTTCAATTTTAGAAAAGATTATGCCTACAGAGCGAAAATATAGGTGTTTATAATATTTGTTGAGTAAAATGAAGAAAGAGAATTTTGAGACTAGCACTGAAGTCCAACACCCTTAATTAACTCTTACTTGTTTAAAATGATATCTCTTATTTTTTTGATGGGTGCAAATTTGAGAAGTCTAATCAGTTCCTCTTCTACTGGTTTCTCAAGAAAGTATTCATTTGTTAATTGGGAAGCCATTCTTTTAGATATATTTCTAATTATTTTTCAGTTTCAAATATATTTAAGGATCATTTTCACAACACCAAAATAGTTCAACCACGTATCTTTCAGGAACCATAGCGATGGATCAAACATTTTTATTGATTTATATTGTAAGGGAATAAAAATACAAGCTTAAAAATTGCTGATGTATAAAAAAATTATTAATATTAATGAGATCATAAAATAATAAAGAATTAAGATAACAATTTTAATTGAATAATTAATTTTAATTTTAATTTTAAATTTATTGTTTTTTTTTGCCATTAAAATCTTTTTTTATTGAGTCATATTTTGGCGCCACAATAAATGTAATATTACGGTTTCTATTTCTTCACAATATACCGGTAACCGGACACACTGATATATACAAATCAGTGACCGGACACGTTAACAAGTCTCTCAGTACTTTCTCTTTCTTCTGGACGACGTGTTCGCATCTCCCATAATAATCAGAGGCCCAATGGAAGTCTGGAATTATCCTTCCCACTAGTAACCATTCACATTTCTCTTTGTCAAGAGCAAGGTTCCATCCAAATATCTTCTTCTGTCTTCTCCAGATTCTAATATATTTTATATTGCTGGTCCTCGATTTTTCCAAATCTAGGAAATAAATATGTAACTTATATAAATTCGTGATGATTGATTCGAATTTCCAAGAAAGACTTGCAGCTATTTTGCAAGGATAAAACGAGAAATATTTTGTAAAAATGTGTTGGTCTTTCAACCTGTTGACAGCACTTCTTTGCTTCTTCTTCATTTCAAGAGGTAAGCTAAACACTTTTGTGTATAATTAATACAAAAA
>CAJFCO010000155.1:110079-145345 GCA_904066015.1 Synergus gifuensis
TAAATTATTTATTAACATCAATCTTGAATCAACTTAAATGAAACATATTTTACTTAACCGTCTGAGTCAGTGTCGCGATCTGGCAATGAAATCTCTATTCTAACGGGATTTCATTTTATCTGAGCATCGAACTCCCACATCGTGGAAAAAAATTTAAAAAGTCTTATTTATTCAATTTTTAATTGGATGAATAATAACTAAATTTTTTAATTTAAATAAAAAAGTAATGTCGATAAATTTGCTTAAAACTTAAAAGTTGAAATATATTCACCATATAATTAAGGGTGTTGGAGCCAAGTTCTAATCTAACAATTCGATTTCTTCATTTTACTCAACAAATATTAAATTTGAAATTTTTTCCCTCTGTATTATTAATCAATTTTTAACTAAAATTATGCGTAAAGAGCGAGAAAATATCTAATTCAACTATTTTTTAACTAAAACGAAAATATTCAATTTTGAAGTTAGATTTTGAATTCTTTGTTTTATGCAAAAAGTATCGAAATTAAATATTTTTTCGCTCTGTGTACAGTCTTATATTTGAAAAAAGATTAGTGTTGCAGAGCGAAGAAATATTTATCTATAATTTTCGTTGAGTAAAATGGAGAATGGAATTTTGAGCTTGGATCCAACGCCCTTAAAGGAAGGCTTGAATTTGAAAATTTCTCTGACTGGAAGAAACTAATGAAATCCTATACAAATGTCGAGAGATTTTTTTCCCATTTTTTTTCTAATGCTTGCAGGATAAATGATTAATTTATTTTTTAATTTAGTCCATACTCAGGAGGATAGTGAAGAATACAATGGAAAGTACCTAGGAAAATTGAATACCTATCACCACCAAGTAGGGGGTGACGTTTACGTTGTTGACGAATTTACCCTACTTTTCAAAAACTTCGTTTATGATGGCAATGGGGCAGACACGTTTTTTTGGGCCGGAAGCACTAATCGGCCAGGACCTCAAGGATTTATTGTTCCTGACGAGTGGGGAAAGTTGGTATTATTCAAAAATACGCCACTAAAAATTAAAATGATCAAAAGTTGATATCTTCCTTCAGTTCTTTAAAATTAATTGGATTGTAAACTTTCAGGACGAATTTACTCGGCCCTTATACAAATCGAGATTTTACACTAACACTGCCAGATAATAAAAAAATCAGGGACATCAAATGGTTTGCTGTATACGATATAAATAGCCAGGTATTTTCAAATAAATTAAAAATTTCTTTCACTTTTTTACCGATTGGAAATAGAGTTTAAGTCATTTTATATCCATGCCGATTAAAAAACCAGCTTGTGAAGATTTTTTTCTTCAAATAGAATACTTTTGGTGATGTGTACATCCCCGAGGAATTTGATCCTCCAGGTCCGCAAAAAATACAACACTTTTCCACAAAAGGTAAAGGTGTATCTTCAGATTCAATTGAAATAATAGATGCAAAAACTATAAGAATTCCCAAATTCACTTACAATGGTGAAGGAAAAGACACTTATTTTTGGGTGGGAGTTGGACCGCAACCCTCCAGTAAGGGAACCAAAGTTCCCGACGAATATGGCTTGTATGTACAAAAACTGAAAAATAAAAATTAAATTAGCTTATCAAACTCTGAAAATATCACACCAAAAATGAAATTGTTCCTAATTTTTCATGTCGAATTTTTTCATAGTTTAGAACCCTTGAGAGCTTATAAAAATGAAGACATAACAATTCAACTGCCAGGAAACTTTACTGTTTTCAACATCGACTGGCTCAGTATTTACGACGTAGAATCAAAATCCGATTTCGGATTTGTTAGTATACTAGAGGGTCTAAATGTTCCACCATCATTAGTAAAGGTAAGCTAATTTTGATCCGAATGTTTTTTTAAATTCTTGACAAATCTGAAAATAAATTGTAAATAATTTGCAGACCATACCAACGAAGAAGATATTGGAAAACCTGGATAATTGTATTCAACTTCATAGGAATTTGCAAATGAAGTGGCAAGTCTTTGCACCTCAAATCACAATTGGACTTATTGGTCAAATAGGTACAAATATCAATAGAGAAATATTGGGATTCTTATTTCGACTTCTTAAAGTAAATTTGAAAATTTCTAGGAAAAAATGATTATATGGCATTTGGTCTTTCTGGATCTGAAGAGCGTAGTCAAATGGAGGGTGCAGACATTGCAGTAACATATATGGATGATATTCGAGGATATGCTATAGATTATAACGTGACTGCTAAAGCACCTGTGAGTAACTTTTTACTTACGTCTTAGATCTGGGTCTACGACCTCACTCGGTATTACTGTTTAAATTACTGAAATATCTAATGATCCACTTATTTATATTAAACTAGCAGACAAACACGCGCGCTCCGCGCGCGATTATTTTGTTTTTCTTTTTACAACTTCCAAGTCATTCCAAAACTAATCAGATTTGAAACTATTATGTATGCGAAATTTTTTTTCGTGATATTGTTAGAGAGAAACCACTTTTTTAGAAAGGACAAGAGCTTTCTAGAAATTTTAAGGGAATTTGACGATTTTTAAGTGATTCTTACGAAATTCAAAAGAGTTTTAGGATTTTAAAAATATTTCGTGGAATTTTAAGGGCTTTTAGGATATTTCATGAAATTTTAAAGGAATTTAAAAAATTCTTAGCGATTTTAAAAGGGATTCTAAATGTTTTGAAATTTGGAGAAATTTTAAGAGGTATCTAAGAATTTAAAAAGATTTCAATGATTTTCAGCGATTTCTAATGTTTTCGTGAAATTTTAAGGAATTTCAAAAGGTTTGTAAGAATTTTATCGGGTTTTAAGGAATTTAAAATGTTATCCTGGAATTCCAAAGAATTTTAAGATATTTTAAAAGATTTCTAAGAATTGAGAAGGATTTTATTGAATTTTATGAAATTTCTAATAATTTTAAGTGATTTCAAGAGATTTTTGAGAATTTTAAAAGATTTCATGGAATTTGATAAGATTTCTAATGGTTTTAACGAATTTTAAAGATATAAAAGTATTTTAAATATTACCATAAAATTTCAAGAATTTTTAAAAATTCGTCAGAGTATTTTATGGAGAAATTTCAAAAGATTTTTACGACTTTAAAAAGATTTAGTAGAATTTAAAAGGATTTCAAAGGCTGTACATTTTTTAAGGGCTTTCAAGAAATTAGTCGATTTTTGAAAGACATTGTGGAATTTTTATGCATTTGATGGAATTTATGAGATTTATAATAATTTAAAAAGATTTCAAGAGATTTTTCAAATTTTAAAAAAATTTTGTAGAATTGTTAGTTATTTCATGGAATTTGACGAGATTTTTAATGATTTACAGGGATTTTAAATGTTAAAGAATTTCAAGACGTTTCTAGGGTTTTTTTTTTAGAAATTTTCATGAATTTTAACGTGTATTTCAAAAGATTTATGATTTTGGAAATTTTTGTAGAATTTTAAGGGATTTCATGGAATTTTATGCTAACAGAATTCAAGAGATTTGAATGATTTTTACAAGACATCGCATTTTTAAGGATTTTATTAAATTTTATGAGATTTCTAATAATTTTAATGGATTTCAAAGGATTTTTATGATTTTTTAAAAATATTTTGTAGAATTTAAAAGGATTTCGAAGTTATTTGTAAAATTTTAAGAATTTTCAAGAGATTTTTCTAGTTTTTAAAATATTAAAATTTTCTTAAGAATTTCATGGAACTTGATGAAATTTCTAATGATTTTAAAAGATTTTAAATGTTAAGAAATTTGAAGAGGTTTCTAGGAATTTTTAGAAATATTCACAATTTTTAACATGGATTTCAAGAGATTAATGATTTTGAAGGTTTTTGTGAATTTTTAGGGATTTTCAAGAGGTTTCTAGGAATTTAAAGATTTTTTAACGAATTTTAAAGAATTTCGAAGATTTTTGTGAAATTTTAAAGGAAAAAATTTTTTAATTTCTTTTTTTTTTCCTACAACTTCAAGTCATTCAAAAGCCAATCAGGTTTACAACAACAATATATGCGAGATTTTCGAGACATTTCGTGACACCACTTTTTTAAGATAGAAATATATATATATATATATATATATATATATATATATATAATAATAATAATAATCCACATAAATCATTTTAGTGTGGAAAAGTTCTTGGCCAATATAAAGGAGTTTGTAAGGATGATGTTGTTGGAGGCTTAGATAGTTATCAACTCTTTACTGCTGTAAGAGAAGATGGATTAACAAAGATTTCGTATAGACGTACTCTTATTTCATGTAAGTTGAGCATCATTATTTATGTAATTCTATGTTTTCTTTAAAGAATCCTGAATATTTGTTTGGAATTGTAGCTGATCCTGGAGATAAGACATACCCCACTGATCGACCTGTGTACGTTGTCTGGGCCATAGGAAGACTCGATGAAAATAACGAACCCAGTTTCCACGACATTTATCCGAAGAAAAACATAAAACTGAATCTGGGTCGTGCAGAGCCTGAAAATAATTGCATGGATTTCACAGTTAATGACAACAGTATAAGGTAATTAATCTACAAAGAAAATATAAATGTAATCAACTTCCTCTTACACACCTTTTTTGAATCCTTATAGAGAACCTTGGGAGAAAACGGATATTATAGATAGAAGTATCAGAACATTTAAAGCAACTATTGGTCCCTCAGGAGGCAGGAAAGGATACCAGTCCATTACTGGTCAAACAACTATAGGTCTAGCTTGGTACCTAAATGGTCAATTGATTCCAGAATTATATTTACGTCGAGGCTTGACCTACAATTTTAGAGTTCATGGTGGTAACAATCCTCACAGTGCCGATTTATATCATCCACTTATTATAACAGACGAACCTCATGGAGGATATGATAGGCTGACTGATAGTGCTCAAAGCAAAGTTAGGGTCCTTGCTGGAGTCGAATTCACCAGAAGAGGAAGACCGAGGCCAACTGCAGGTCAAATTAATTCCAAATTTTCAATTAAAAATCTGAAAAATATAATAGATTATAGTAAATTGAAAAATATTAATGTACTCAGTCTATCTGATCATAGAATAGAGTATAAAGTAAATTAATATCCTATATTTTACGATAGTTGGTCCCCTGTGCCTCAGTAAACATGACAATCGAGACAGAAGATTGGACGACGATTTTCCGAGCTTTAAAAAATTCAACAGAACTCTGATTCATACTTGCGAAGCAGGTTTGTCTTAGACATTTTTCCGGAATGCTCATACAGTAATATTTACAATGATTATAAAAATATAAACTTATACAATAAAATTATTTCTCTTTGCAGGGGAAGGTGGCATTTTGGAAGTAACACCGAATTCGTCCTGGCCTGACTTCGTGTATTACAATTCCTTCACTCACGCAAATATGGGTTGGAAAATTCATATAATTGATTCTTACACCAAAAGTGAGGGAATTATTCATCAATCTAGTTGGCTTATAGCTTTTTTGTCAGTCTTTCTAGCCTTGTACATAAGCTCTTAAATTGATAATCCTGCTCAAAGTATTCAACAAAGTTAGTTCGTTGAGTATAAACTTTTTGTATTATTTATACTAAGTTAAAATTAAGACTGCGATTAATTGTTTTAAAATAAAAATAGTGAAATTGAAACAGTCAAATTAACTTGAAAATTTCGTTTTATTCTACTTCGTAATATACAGACATATTATTAAACTTTAATGCACACACAGAAACTTGACATCCACATACTCAAGAGGAAAGTATTTTACACTATAACATTATCTTGCATAAGGTTTATAATCCTTGTTCTAAATTGTTATACTTATAATTCAACGTTTAAACATAAACTTGAAGAATCGTGAGATATGCTACAGATATTCTCTTGTTAACAAATAGTTAGGCTTTCATTAAAAATATATTTTTTTAAATCGTAAATTTAATTTTGCGGAAAGAATTAAAAAAAAGTTCAAGAGGGGATTTTGTACAAATATAAAATTTTAATGAGCACTAAGACGCCCGAAATGTGCAGCCATCTCAAGTTACAATATTTAAAATCTCGGGCTTATTCGATGTTTTTGTGTTTGCATTACTTAAATATTATTTTTTCTTACATGGGGAAGGGCGGGGGGTCAATAGAAATCTAAAGTAAGATTCGCTTCGTCTAAAGAAAATCAGTTTTAAACTTTAAAATACATATTTTCAATTAAAACAATGGGGGGGGGGGGGAAGGAAATTTTCACTTTCACTTACATGGAGGGAGGGGGGCGTTAAAAATGATCTCAAAAGTGATCAAAATGAGCTCAAAAGTGCTTACGTAATATTTGAACAGGCCCTAATTTGTACAGCCTTAACGACAAAAAAATGTGCACCATTGTCGTTACAATTCTATTCGTTGTGTGAAAAAAATGAATTACTTAATATGTAAATATCGAATTTTTATATTTCACAGTCTCAGATTTTAGTAAAAAGAGCCACTAGCCAGTAACAAAAAATCTATTAAAAGAGAATAATTTTTAAACAAAGAAAAAATCTAAGTCAATAAACAGATAAAATATTAATAATCGATTATATCTAACTGCCTCAACGTTTAAAATTTATTTAATTTACGCAAGTTTCGTAATAACACAACTTTCACGGTATTATTATGACAATTTTACAGAAACTTCCACTATCACGTTACTGACAATCGTGAAAAAATTCATATTCAACTAGGTATATCACGTACAGATCTCATGAGATCTAATGTTTCAATGCAGTCCTTCAACGACAAAAGTTGTACTGTAATTATAAATTCGTAAAATTATAAAATATCCGTTTTAAATATGCTTCCGTTAATAAAGAGCGTATCAAGCACCATTTATTGAAGAGCCGAGACGAATGCGTACTCTTCCACGAATTTTCTTTGTGTTTAATAGTTGAAGAGAATATTTGATACAAAAATTTTTCATCGACCAGTCTTTCAAATTTTGATGCGCTACATATATTAATTTCACTGCTGTTAATCTGCTGTGAGTTGCAAATAATGCGAATGCTAATTTATCCTAAGAGTAAAAATTTTTCGCTGAAAGTTATTATTATGAGATTGTATATTGTAATATAATATCTACACGCGACTGATTCTTGTTAAAAACGAAAGAGCGCGGAGTTATTCACCTATTCTCTATGAAATTCGAGAAACTGATGCAACGTCACTGGTAATTCGGTGCACTGAATTCCATATTTGCAAATAGCGTTAGCAGCGTGGCATTGCAAACTTGTGTAATTCACCAAATTTATGCTGTTCTCAGAATTCGAGGCTATCAGGCATGCCGGTGTCTCACCAGCTTTATTTGGTGTATCTAGGTGAGCCCCAAAATCCAAAAGTAGTTTTATGAGCTGGGAAATTAATAACAATAATTAAAGAATTATTTCTTGGCAACTTCAATAAATTTTGAGAACAGATTTGTACTTACCGGGTTATAGAAATTGCAAGATCTGCTTGCAATGTGCAATGGAGTGGAACGCGACTCGTTCTTTGCATTCACGTGAGCTCTACATTCCAAAAGTAATTTTACTACCTCGCAGTTTGGGAATATCATCTGAAAGAATACATATTTTTATCAGAATTAGGATAATATTTCTTAAACACTATAAATACAATCGAGAACTCACTTGTATATCTTCGGGAATGAAGTTGTTTGAATGAATAGTATTACATTTTGAAACACAAAGATGCAAAAGAGTATCATCTGTGGAGGCGCATTTTGGATTTTGTCTAACTAAATTGTGCACTAGTTGCCTCATTTCGGTTTTTTCCTCTTCAGATTGTGCAGTTTCAAGCATAAGGTATATCAAATGCGTCACGCATTTGAGAATACGATCATAGCTCTCTCGCTGCTTGTAATGTACCGGACGTTTCTTAAAAAGAAAATTTCGTTTGTTAAAACATAATACTTGAAATCATATTTTACTTTCTTTAACGAATACCTTACCTCCAACAATAATCTTGCTTCTGCAAGATGTCCAGTAAGTAACTTAAATATTGCTACAACATCACAGAATCTCGGTTCTTGCTTTTCACGATTGCGGTCTACCATTTCGTATAATTTTTCGTTTAAATCAACCATTAAACGAATAAGAGCTTGCGCAGTAAAGCAGGTATCACTAAAGAGAATCTGGAAGCGATACAAATAATTTGAAAAATATAATCGAAATTTTTTTAAGTACTATTGGAAGAGAAACTCACGGAATCTTTCTCCACTCGACTTTCAAGTGCTCTTCTCCATAAATCTATGCAGTACTGATACCTGAAAGTAATTTTAAAAAATTCATCAATTACTGTTTCATAAATTTTTTTTTAATTGAAGAATTTTGATTACTAAAACACATACCGAAGTGCATCAGCATATGACGCTCCTCTGTACATTAGTCTGTAGAGCGTATCTTTATGATGAGGGCCTAAAATTCTTTCGCAAATCAACAAACTTTGAATTCTGATTGCGTCCAAATCTAACATCGCACTATTCAACTCCTCCATTGTGGCGAACTCTGTCATATTACGAAAACTATCTCTTTTTGGCATAAGGGGCATCTTTGGTAACGGTTTACCGTCCACCATATTATTATTCCTAATAGTCATAGCAGTTTGCCAATATTTCACAGCTGTTCGAGTGTCATTGTGATCATTGAAAAATGTGGATCCCATTAATTCGTGAGCGTCCGCCAATCTTTCAGGCGAATAGGAAATATTTTCCACTGATAAAAATAAATTGTGATAACGAGATTAAATTAAATCTCTCTTCAATCGCCATCCGGTAGTAATTATAATTTAATTAACTTACCTAAATAATCGAATATCTGTGCAGCACCTTTAAGGCAGGAAGTTTGTAGAGCATCATCATTATATCGGGACTTCAAGTGTGGATCCGCATGGTAATCTAGTAGAAGTTTAGTCGTCTCAAATCTATGTTCCTGAATCGCATAATGTAACGCAGTTTTGTTTTGTATATCTTTGGCGTTGACATCCGCACCATGTCTTAAAAGATAAGTGCACAACTCTACACTTTGCACGGAATTGATTAAACATGTTCCACCGTTGTAATTTGCTTTCAAAATGTCAGCTCCATTTTCCACCAGGAATGACACAATTTCTAAGAAACAGGGGATTCTTTAAAAAATTCTATATAAATTTCGTAATATGTTATCACTGGATTTAAGCAAAACAAATTTCCAATGTTTCCAATTTTTTTTTATAGCAAGTTTGAAAGAAAACGAAGCCGAGCAAATCTTTTCAACTTTATAACTTTTCTGATAAAAAAAAAAAATTAAATTTGTATTCTAACGTAATTTTTTATGATAAACTTTTTCAATAAAAAAACCCGTTCATTGAAGTCCCATTATAGAAAGCACTTGCAACACTCTGACATTGACATAGAGAACAATGACCTAGACCTGCCTTGGCATATAAATACTTGGCTAAAGTTCTCACATTAATGCCATTGAGCAAGATATTGAACATTCAAGCAGAAGAGTTGTTTGGAAACAGGAGTTTTTAAATATAAAATTGAATTAATCCCATTTTAAGGGTGTTGCGTTTAAGTTCTAATTTTCAAACTCACTCTCTCCATTTTACTCAACAAGTATTATAAATATTTTTCCGCTATAAAGCGATATTCTTTTTCAAAATAGAAGTATGTGGTTACTGAACGCAAAAATGTTTAATTTAAATAATCTTTCGTTAAATGAAGAATTCGAATTATACCCTGAAAATTCAATCTTTTCATTTAAAACAAAAACAATATTATTGTTAGACAATTTGTCACTCTGTACCCATAATTTTATTTTAAAAATGAATACATACCGCTACATTGAGATTCCTTAAATTCAAACTTAATAATATGAAAATTTTGTAAAGAATTATTACCTAAGTGAGTCATGAAGCAAGCTGATCGTACAGGGGTGGATCCACTATCCGAAACTGAATTGACCTCGGCTCCATGCGAAATGAGGCATTCAATAACAGGTAGTTTTCCTGACACTGCTGCACACCATAAGGGAGTGACACAATGGACTGATCTATCGTCAGGCACTTCATACATTCCTCTTTGTTCGATATCTGCGCCACAAACTGTGAGTAGGTATTCGACAATTTCAACGTGACCTCTCTTGCAAGCGACAAACAGAGGAGCACAACCATCTTTTTTGCGGGAAACTATTTCCTTTCGCATATCCATTTTGCATCTTTCTAGCCGATTTTGCAAGGAATATGTAAGTCGTGCTCCAGGGGCAACATATTTGCATTCGTTAATCAGATCATTAAAAAGCTGATCCATGGGAGATGCATGGAATGACCGGGGACTCCTGTGCACCATTTGAATTCTCTCAAATGCCTCTCTGCATCTGCGGTTTTTGGATTAATCTATAAACATATTAAAGTCAATGATTTAATAAAAAATGATTCATGCTAAAAACATGGATCTAACCTTGAAAATTGTGAATAAAGTCATAAATGATTATTGTTAATGATATTTAGAAATAACAATGAATTTATTTCATGAGAATTTAAATAAAATTAGTCACATCAACAAACAGGAAGTATTGTGATAATAGAAATAGACAAAGGAATATAAAGCCTAAGGCAAAAAGGCTGGTATGTGGAGTAACTGCAGATAATTAACATGATTAATATATTACTTTTACTTTGTAATAAAGAAATTCGTTTCTAATAATAAAAAAAAAAAATTATCGTAAATAGATTAGCCAATAAAGAAAGGATTTGCGGGATTTACAGACTGCAATACACTTAAATATTGTAATTGTTAGTTTATTATTAGAAATAGTGCTAAAGGTGCTAAACTTGAATTATAACCTTCAAATTGACGTTTGACAGAAAACTATTTTCTCGAGATCGATTAATTTATTTTATGCGAAAAAAATATTTCTGGTAGTGAGAATTTGTTTTGCTCACCTGCTGTGAACTGAAAAATATCATTAAACAAAACAACGCAACGATATAACCAATTTTCCAAGCATCACAGCGAATGAATCTGACAGACACGCCACAGAATTAAAGTGTGTTAAAGTTAAAGTGCGAATACTTCTTCTTCTTGCGAATGAATTGTCACAGTAACACGTGACAAGCGCGCATGCGCATTGATATATATTCGATTTCGAATTAAATATAAAATCTATAATAATAGTAATAATAGTATAAATTATTAAAATTGTGCTGATTTTTTACTCTTACTTACTTAAAATATAAAAAAAAAACCAAGTCGAGATCTATTGACACTTTGATTACCGTGCAAAAATTTATCAAGATAAAATGTTATTTCCGTAAAAACTATTCATATATAAAAAAGTTTTTGTTCTATAAGAAAATTGTAGAAAATATTATAATCAAAAATTAAAAATACATGGATTATCCTAATTGAATTACGCACAAGATTCTGTACTACCAAATGGGAACAACTTTCTCTCAAAGTGAAATTTTCCGGATTCTCAATGATCATAAGAAAGTTATCAACTTAAATCAACAATAAACCTTGAATTGAAATTACTCTGAAAATTCCATACATGAATTATATAGTTTTGAATGTTTCATTTTTAAATTATTCATCTTTGAAAGCTTTAAATTACAAATTTTTCAAATTATATAAATAGAGTTTAAAGAAAAATTCCCCTACTCTTAAAAAAAAAATGTCCATATTCTTAATCGTATTTCCAGTGGAATAATTACTATATCTGTGTAATTAATAATTACTGCTGTGTGTAGAACCAGTTCTTGAACATCAAAACAGAATTTCGCGATTCCAAAGAAAGCAGGAAAGTTGTTTGGCATAAAAAAATGAAAATGATTGCAGTGGACTGCCGGTGAAAGCACGTCTGAAGAGGAAACAGAGTGCATTCCTTGTGCAACTGCAGCTGAATAAGAAACTCGGACCTAAAAGCTATAAGTGACGTTTGTTATGTAATTTTGTTAATTTCTTTTGTATTCCTAGATCGATTTCCTCCTTTGTGAAGTGAAAAATAAAAAAGATTATAAAACACATAGTGAAAACTGCTAAGAAAAATGTCGCTTTCCTTTACAACTGTGGATGGATCTGTCGGGGAAAGATTGGATAAAATTTTTAAAGTGAAATCGAGCTTCTTGAAAGTGCAACCGGGGGATTGTTTGCTACCACCACAATACGTTTTCGTTGGTACCAGAATTCGAGATTTGCAAATTCGTGATGACGATGTTTGGATTGTTTCCTATCCAAGAACAGGTAGGATTATTAATTAGAAATCTTTCTTTATAAGGGTCTTCAATCTTCAGTGGAAAGTCCCGATTTATAATTGTAAAATTTTGAATGAGAATTTATTATTTGCAGGGAGTCATTGGGTTCAAGAAATGGTTTGGTGCATCGGTCACGATTGCGATTTTAAAGCTGCGGAGACGCTCATAGTTTTACGAAATCCTTTACTAGAGTAAGTGTAAAAGATAAAATACATACTTTGGAATTTGATTATTAGCTTTGTAATTGAAATAAAAATTATTTCAGATCCTCTGCCATACTCGTAACAGGAGATTATGTAGATTGGTTTTCGAAACTTGGTAATTCAGTGAAGTATGTAGAAGAGATGCCAAGTCCACGTTATATCAAAACACATCTTCCATGGGAACTATTACCGAGACAAATCCACGAAAAGAAACCAAAAGTACCTTAAAAATAATTAAAAGTGACTAATTTAGATCAGTAGTTCAAATAACTTGCGACTAACTATAATCATCAAATCTGCCTTTGAATTATTTTAGATTATCTACGTAACAAGAAATCCTAAAGACACTTGTGTAAGTTTTTACCATTATTGTAGAACTTTTCATGGGATCGACTGTAGCTTCGAAGACTTTGCCAATCTCTTTTTAGAGGACAAAGGTAATGCAATTTTTCATTGACTATTTCAATACTTAGTTATAAGATGTTGATTCACTTTTAATTTTCAGCACCAATCGGACCATTTTGGAAGCACATACTAAAATTTTGGGAACACAGAAACGACGAAAATGTACTTTTCCTCACATACGAAGAGATGAAAAGAGTAAGCATGGACAAAATCCTTATCTCAAGGATTAAAATAAATTGTTTCATATCATAGCATTTTCTTTTGTAGAATCAAACTGAAATGATAAAGAAGACAGCTAAGTTTCTTAATAAACAAATTACTGAGGAGCAAATTGAACAACTTAAAGATCATTTGCAATTTTCAAAGATGGCATCAAACCCTGCTGTAAATTTAGAACAACTTATCGCTTCGAAAAATGAGAACAAAGAAGATCCGAATATCAAATTCCTTAGAAAGGGACAGATTGGGGATTGGAAAAACTATATGTCCAAGGATTTAGAATGTCGATTTAACGAATGGACGGAGACAAATTTCAAGGGGACAGGATTTAAATTCAATGCTGATGTACCTACTGGTGTCTTTGAGGACATATAATTATTATATAATAATAATAATTATTATTATTATTGTTAATACAGTTACATTTAATGTTTTATTTTTATACGACTTTTAATCCACTAAGAATTGTATATATAATCAGGGCTGAATTGGAATAGAAAATACTGTATAGTATTTGAGATAAATAAAATTACATGAACAATAAAGATAAAGTATTATTTTTCTTTTACTTACTAAATCAAAATAAATAATAAATAAATTCTGAATTGTTAAATGGAAACGTCAAACGTCAAAATTTTTTAGGTTAGAATCACTAAAATAGAAAAGGCATTCACTGCATTCACTTACCAATTACATATATGAAAAGTGACAATACTCAGCTGATTCTTATTTTTCAATAAAGAAAGGACTTTGCAATTCAACTTAATTATCGAGGTGCACTAATTTTAATATGAATTTATACAAATAAGGAAATAAGATTGGACAGGACAGAGAACGTAAATAAAGGTAAGCATAACTGATATATGTATTGTATTATACTATTATGTATATGTATGTACATTAAGAACAATGGTAACCATAGTAACCAATTCGATGACCGCCACCAAAAGTCCAAAAGTGGAAACGATAACCAAATGATGACCAGCCGAATCGATTGGAGCGCAGAATTGACATAAATCGTAAATGTCAAACATGGCGCGCATACGCATTTGTGTGCATTTGTGTTCTGCGGGTTCTATTATACATATATAGTTTTTTGAAAAAGGTGTTTATCTTTTCAGTGAATTATATATTTACTTATCAAACGAGTGATTAGCTTCCAAGAACTTGATTTTTAATCCAAGTTAAAACCAGTGTCAAGAACAATAAACGACTGTATAAAAAACGAAGACATTCCAAAAGTGATACCTAACCTTTACCTATAAACCTTGAATTGCAACCAAGTGCAGCATGAGTGATTACAATGTATACGAAATCAAATAAGATCTTCTAATCTGCAGTGCAGATTTAATTTCTAATGTGTAGTTCATCGGAAAAAATTAAATAAACGGTTTTTCATTCTCAAGGAAAGAGACAAACCATTTGTGATAACGACCGCTTCTGCTGAGTTATCAAAAGTTATAAAAATTAGTTGCATGTAATCTGCATGTAATTAATTTTCGGATTAAATAGGAGAGGAAAAAGAAATGCCGAAAATAAAAACGAAATTAGCTTCGAACAGTATGTGGTTAAGACAGCGAGAACTTGGCATAAGCCAACCGTTGGGCCATAATGATCGTTTCCACAAATCTTTATATTCATCGATACAGCCTGTTACTTCTTGGGATCACAATGAAAATCTCTATAATGCAATTCACGGTGGAGTTTTTAACTTGGAGTACTCTCCTGATGGGTAAGATACTCTTTTTGTTAATTCAAATCGTCATATCAATATACCCATGGGAACATGGTCGTTCATTATTAACCTAAAAGCCCTATTGCACCATTTTACTAATGATGACTAAGGAAAAGTGTTGATTCGACCAATGAGATCAATTTAAATCCAATATTGGGAAATACCCTCGTATATTATTAGAATAACTCAAGATATGGGCCTACGGAAATATATTAATTACCATGTATGAATTATGTATTCCTTTTCTTTTCATCTATCAACAAATTTTAATGCTTCCTTTCAAATTCCTCTCATTAGTGTGTAATTGATTTTATGTATGTATTTGATCTAATAAGGACATACGTTCTTGCAGAATTACATTACTCAGAAGCAAAAAACTATGTTTTTCTCTCAATTTTTATATAATCTGGAAAAATTTGTATTTTCATTTGGTTTAATTGAAATTGTAATTTAGTACATAAACCTGTTTCAATCATTGAAATATGTATGAAATATCAAGTAATTAACATACATATCCGATAACTGTTGTATAGAGTAATTTATTTACCATATACAGCATATTTCTTGTTTGTATATTACAGTTTTTTCGAGAGTAAAGACTATTTCGAAATAGTGCTGCAAATGAAACATTGAAATAAAATAATGATTATTATCTTACACTTACTATTCTTACCAACTATTATCAAAAATTCAGACCTATCTTTTTATTTTCTTGCAGATCGCTTCTTCTGGCCGCGTGTGAAAAGAAAAGTGTTTTAATGTTTGACCCCTTAAGCCGACGACTAATTCATGCTATCGATAATGCTCATGGTGATTGTGTCAATTGTGTAAGGTGAGTCAAAGACAAGTACATAATTTTAAATACTAAACAAAAAGGAAAATGTAATTGAGAATCTAATCTTTATTTTAAGATTTCTGGATCAACGCATATTTTCAACTTGTTCAGACGACAGCACAGTAGCGCTTTGGGATGCTAGGAATTTAAAACAAAGAATTAGGACACTTCAAGGTCATTCGAATTGGGTAAAAAATATAGAATATAGTCCCAATGATGGTTTATTGTTGACGAGCGGTTTCGATGGTAGTATTTACACTTGGGATATTAACAGGTAAATATATAGTATATTGCACTCGAATGTATTCAGTATTTACTTATTATTTCATTATTACTTCACAGTCGAATTTTGTAATACAAAATATTGTTTTAAATAGTTTTACAGAGAATAGCTGCCTATATACTAGGGTATTTCATACGAATGGATTGATGAGAACGAGATTAAGCCCTGACGCTAGTAAAATGCTCATTTGCACAACTTCCGGTTATCTAATTATAATACACGATCTCAAACTCAGTACTTTAGCAGCCGATCTCCGAGGATTTAAGGTAATTTAATCAAATAAACATCAATAATCATCAAACCTGTTATGTTTTATTTATAATAATCTAAAATGCATCATATTTTACTTGTAGCCAAACATGTATCGACTTATGCAACTGTCACAAACAACCATTCCAATGGCTGCAAACTATACTCACCTGTTTTCTCATAAACGTAAACATAATCGAGTTGAATTCTTAACTGATTTTCCTGATGGTAACGATGCCGAAGTGATTTCTAGTTTACAAGTTCATCCGCAAGGATGGTGTACATTGTCCCGGAATATTAGCAATGGAGAAAAGTCTGAGGTGCGTTCGAAATAAGTTCTAGTACTATTGAATACATTAAACGTAAGTTTCTTAATTTTACTAAAAGTATCAATATTCTTTGTATTTCTATTTTTAGTGGACATGCGTGCATGATATTCAGGAACGTGATATGTCTGAAGTTTATGAGCTCTTAAAAGAAACAGGAGACAAAGTCACGCAGTACAACGACTTGTCGGAGGAATCGGACGACCAACAACAGCCACAGCCCTCTCGTTCGGGAATAACTTCTACGTTTTTAATCGACAGAGCCAATCGTGGAAGAAATGCTCAAACTGTCTCTGATGCTAGGTCCAGTTCTTTTGTAAGAACGGACGTAACACAGCCCATTTTTCCTTCGAGGACAAATAACTGGCAGGAAGGAACTCGACGAAGCTTGCGTCTGCAATCACGAAACGCGCGTTCCCAGAGAAACTCTACTAATAATTTTACAGTAATTGACATCGGTTCCATATCTCAAACTGCGGACTCTAATGATGGAACAGAAAGACAGGACGATGCATTCAATGAAGAAAACGAGGAGGCAAGTTCTCGCAGGGAATCGTCAACAAGAGACGAAGAACGTCTAAGACTAGGTGTACAATTGAGTGAATTAAGGCGAAGAGATTTGATAGACACCCGAAATTTCGCAACTGGAAATGTGGAGTTACACGTAAGTTCGGCTGATGTTTGGGAAGCTTTGGTGGCCTTCAGAGAAACGAGATCTCGCAGAGAAAGAGGTAGGGAAATGCATTCTTCTAATGAGTGGAGGGATTGGGTGGCTTCACGAACTAGCAACGCTGTTAACGTGAACCTTCCTAGATCTTCTTACACAGTTGTTATAACTGGAGAAAACCGGACTCGAACGCCGAACCAAAATAGTCAAACTCATCAGCCAATGTACGCACTCACTAGGAATGAAAAGATTCATCAAAATATACCGAGACTCACTCATTATATTGAAGAACCAAATGTTGGTTCCGGATACATTAAAGAATTATGTTTCTCGGCTGATGGCAGAGTTATCTGTTCGCCCTTTGGTTATGGCGTTCGACTTTTAGCCTTTTCCAATCAATGCCAAGAACTCTCAGACTGTGTACCGTCGTTCAATGAATCCATTGAACTCCACGAATTAGCAACTAACGTTAGTCACTCTGACATTGTTGTCAGTACTAAATTTTCTCCAAGACACTGCCTTCTAGTTTCTGGCTGTTTAAGTGGGAAAATAGTCTGGCATCAACCAGTAGTCTAATTATCATAAATTGCCTCATAGACTTGAATTCATTGCATAAAAAGCGAAGACTTTTACATGATTTTTCTCACCCCGATCTTAGAAACTGATTCCCCCTTTACATTGTCTTAAGCAAATCTGTAGACTTTTAAAAAATTTTAATTAAAATCGAGATTATCAAACAATAAACTCTTAAGTTATAAATAATTACAAATCATTCTACTAGACTTGTTTTACTTAAATTTTGCAAGGATCAAAACTAGGAATAACTTTTTCTTTTCTTCATTTAATAGTTCCACATTCTTGTAGATATTTTTTCCTACAGCATAATCTATGAGGCTTGCTTTTGATAGCTAGGGGCATTTTTTTCTAGTTAGTAATCTCGAATAAAGTAAGAATTGTTTATACCCTCGTTGTTGTTAATTGTAGCAGGTTATTTTTATTCTTCTATTTTCGGGGCGTAAGGATTAATTGCGTGATTAATTGTTGATAACTTTTAGCTCCTGATATGAGAATAGAAAAAAAAGGTGGTGTACGAACCCACGTTTAGCCATATCATCTCCCAAGACATTATTTTCTCGCATACTGTATAACGAGCAAGAATTGTTTCATCAGAAATACCATTTCATATATCGTAAAGAATCGGTATGAGATAGAATGTGTATTACTTTGTACATAACTTATTCCTAGGCTGTTAAGATTCGTAAGCATGATCGACATTCAAAATTAAGATCAGAGTGGCATGATGTATTTCTTTTTAATCCTTCTTTATTTATTTATTGTTTTCAAAATGAAAATTTACTGTTTTCATTTTTTCCTTTGTTCATTTGCATCAGAGATGTACTTATCTTTCATTTGAGAAAGTAAATGAAGGACTCTTGACCCACTGCCGGCGTAAAATTATGTGCTCATGTGATCTTTAATAATTTTTTTTAACGTTAAGGTCGGACTGGCATTTTCGCAGCCTTTTGACTTTTTTATTTTCAGTATTATACCTGCGAGTAATATAAGATTTGTTTATGCTGCTCTTGTACTGCGAATCTTTTAGGATGTGTACAGTTGTTAACGAGATAATTGTTTTGTAAGATTTGTTTGTTTTTTTTTTTCTAACAAAGAAATGCTAAACGCCAAATTGTCTTATCTTCTAGAACCAGTTAGACCTATAAGTCACTAATTTTAGGTATTTTAATGAAGATTCAAAGAAACTTAAAAATTGAAATTATTAAAGGAAATCGATGGCTCGTTATGCGATATGGAATTCGCTTTTATGATGCATAAGACGTTTTTAAAGGATTTTACGACAATGCAATTAGTTCAATAACGTAAGCTTTGTGAATTATTGCGTTCCACGTACTCGTTACGTATGAATTTTACGTTCTTTCTTTTCAAATGTTGCTAATATGAGAGTTACATTAATCTGGTTTCAACTGGCGTTCCTCTTCAGTGCTCAGGATGAAGAAATATTCGCTTATAGACCCGCTTGTGGAAAATCATCGCAAGTATTTTAACATTTGGTCAGTTATAATTTGCAATTTTATTCTATGATATTCTTTTCTAAAAGTATTTTGTTTTATAGATTACGTTACACTTTTAAACTTACGCCCGCAGCAGATGACATCCATACAATTGTTGAGATAGTGAAACCTTCGCGATCTGCAGTAGTGAATCGATCCAAAAATTCTAAAGACCTATTTGAAATAACAGTAAATTCTGTAGATTTTGATGAGGTCTTTCAAAAGTCGAAATCCTTGAAAGTGTACAGATATCATTTCGCCTTTTGCGTCAAGTCAAAGAATAAAAATGTTTCAAAATGGCCGACTTTGATACCAAAATCATATGCTAAGCCAAGTACCAAACCTATTAAAATTAAAAAGAAGGTGAATGCAACTAAAAGGTGTCGAAGGTTTATTTATATTACCTCTGCTAAAAAGGAAGTGAATACAACTAATAAATCATTTTTTGGTTCAATAAAAAAAATTTTAGGCAATCAACCAGAAAGCTCAAGTTCAAAACTGTTAAATTCTAAAAAAGGAAAACTCTTTTCAAGGAGAGAAAATAAAGTTTTTGGAAAACTCTCCCACCATAAATATCAAATCTTGAAAACAGAAATGAAGACTGAGAATAAAAATGGAAAAAAGGTTTATCTTCGAGAAATTAGAAGATGTAATTGGTTCTGGAGGTACTATAAGCCAGTTGTCAGAATTCCAAGCAGATGTATTTCTATTTTCAATCATCTTTTTCCGATTAGACATGTAAAACCAAATACTGCATATTTAATATCATCAGAGTCAGAAAAATGTACAACGAAAACTGAAGAAGAAGCAATTGGTACTAATAAGATTAATTCTACTACTACTGAAGAAAGTTCTACACTAAAAGTTCCGTTAATAGCAATTGTGAGATGTAAACCATCGATCTTGGAAACCGAGATAAAAAAAGAACCCATAGAACCAGAAATTTCTCAAATCGGAAAATCAAAGTGTCAACTAAAACCAAATTTCCAGAATAGTGATTATAAAACTATAAATTATTGGGATACTGATCAAGACGAAGTAGACTTACTTTATCCAGAATGATATGAGAAATTAAAAAAAAAGGTGTGGGCCAGATAATTTTTTAACTACATTAAAAATATCTGAATTCTACTTTGTCCAATATTTTTGGCATAAAATTAAAGGGGGTGCAATTAGCAGGTAATTTACATTTTCAGATGTCCTTGTTTTTCATTTGTTTCGCACATAACTTTATGAAGAATAAATGAAAAATATGTGCGTCAAGAATGTAAACTCATCCTTATTGCTAATGCATTACAATTTATAAAATAATTTTTAAAGATATTCTAAAATGAAGATAATTAAAATTAATAAAACTCATTAATTCAATTTATTCATAAATAATGTTTTACTGTCTGCAGTTTTAAAGGGATACTTGCAAATGTAAATATCAATTTTAGGAGCCCTTTACACCTCAATCAATTTTTTTCTCTTTTAAAAATGAGAAATATGGGCAATGTTCAGGATTTATCAAATTTTTTAAAACTTTAACCATGCTGTGCGAACATAAATATTTTTTTATCGCCTGCAGCTTCAAGGGGATACTCACAGATGTAAGTAAATGTTTTTAGATCCCATAATATCTTAATAAAAGTTTTGTACATTCTGAAAATATCAAAAATGGGTAATTTTCATATGTGTTTATAAAAAATCACGTCCACCAGAATTTTTTTTGACTATACTTTTTTGTGGAAAACTGGGATACCAAAATAAAACTTTTCTTCTTTTTGAAAACATAAAATTTAAAAACTTGATGTGGTCAATTCCCTTAAATAAAATGAAAACATAATCTCAAATTCTTTCTCGTTTATTAAACAATAGATTATACCTATGTACACGTGCTTCTGCAAACTTAACAATTTCCTGTTACAGAACTACGTCTTAAAAGTATAGATTTACTTCGCCTAATTTGTACGTGGTTCGTTATTATTTCACTACTCTATATTCCTTTTTTTTACACTTTTGAGTGAGCAACCATTTTTTCTCTTTAAGAACAATTGTTGCTTTAGCAGGTATATGTCTAGCGAAATTCGTCTGAGTTATGGAGTACAACGCAGTGGCATTTGGCCTTTTTTGATCTAAAAGCTAGGGCGATACTTAATTCCTAGGGTTGATAAATAAGGCAGTTCGAAAATCTTTCGAGGATTTATAAGTGTTTTTTCCCTAGAAGAAAAATTCTTTACAGAAACTTCAGCTGTCTAGAATATAGCGCATCGTTCAAAATATTTTTTATAACAAACAAGTAAATATCTTAAGAGAGAAATGAAAATATTTTTTGTCTCTCTAGTCTCTATAGTATGTCTATAGTAGAGCGAAAATATATCCAATTATCATATTTGTTGAGTGAAACGAGGAGATTGAAATTTGATGTTAGAACTTGAATCCAACACCCTTAAGAAATTATTTCTGCTAAGGGTCCCTACGTTATCTACAAAAAGGCTTTTGGTCATTGGAAGACGTATAAGAGTCATAAAGTATTTAAAAAGTCTTTCTACTGAAATTCACAATTTTAGTTCATTGTAGAATAAATCTAATTAAATCAAATGACATAGTACAAAATGGCTGTTAGGACGATATATTCGATATTGGTGATAATCATTTGACCAGCGCTGGCTAAAGTAGAACTTTCATCATGATTGTGCCCACTATGATCATGGTCATGGTCATGTCCAGTATGATTCATGTGATTATGAACATGACTGCTGTGATCGTGATTATTATGGTTATGATTGTTATCTTGATGATTGCTGTGCTCAAGGCTATCCTGATTGCTGTGATTATGAGCACTATGATCATGCATGAACTCCTCGTTATCTTGCACATAACCAGTGTGATCATACGTGTGACCATTACGATCATAACTATGCACAGGACTCGAGCTATTTTTCTCATCCTGAGGCGACCTCTTCGTCCTTTCAACCAGCGTTAGCTTTGTATTCCCAGCCCGATGATTATGAGTGATCGAAGTAAGTTCTGGAATAGAAATTTCTTTCGACGCAACTCTTCTTCTTTCCAACTGAGCATGATCTTCAGTTCTAACTTCTCCAGGAATTGGTGGTGGTAGATCTCCTCTAAACCTTCCAAACTGAGGAGTTCTGCTAAGAACCTCTGAAGTCAACTTCTTCCTGGGTCGTTCCACATTTTTGGGAACGGATCGTGCGAGATTGGAATCTTTGACCCGCTTTCCATCATAAGTAACAAGAGCATCAGTCAGTTCCTCAATTTTCGCGGCAGTGTTGGGTGGTAAATAGTACGAATCTAATTTATCAGCAGCCATTTCCATGTCATCCAAGTCATCCAATCGAACTTTGGAGCGATTTTTCTGCTTCTTGATCTTCTTGCTGCTGTTGCGATCAGGCGGGGAGGGAATGAAGATTGGTTCGAAGCTGTCGATAGATTTGTACTCTGATGTTTCTCTGGGTGGTTCATCGTGTTGCATTTCGGAATTTCTTTCTTGGGCTTCTGACTGTTCGACATTTTTGAGAATGGGCTTGAAGCCTCCTTCGATGACAATCGAGTCTGGATTGAAACCTGTGTTCCTGGCTGGTTTCATAGGTCCAAGAAGACCAGAGGAGCTGCTAGAAGATGAATCTGCATCCGAAACCTTCGCTTCGATTTTCGCCCTCTTAGGATCGATCTTCACCAGCTTGGTGACTTGGATGTGTTTGCCTGACATGACCTTGATGTTGGGGTTTCTGTAGACTGACTTTTTCCTCTCTATGAAGATCGGTGTTCTGGACTGCAAGGTCATCGCGGGAGCGTTCATAGTAATCATAGATGTTGGGACAGGACGACGAACTTGTACGGGTCTTCGGATGAACATCATTTGCGTTCTCTGCGGCTGATGGTAGATCGCGTGTTGCTGTGGTTGTCTGGAATAAAGGATCGTCTGCTGCGGTTGTTCCTGAAGGGTATAGGGGTATTTGATAGTCCCGTAGCTCATGTACGCACCGGGTCGTGAATCTGGAATGAGTTTAGATTGTTGGTTAGAGGAATGGATCTCCTGTTCCGGTTCCATGACCGAATGACCAGGATGCGAGTACGCGACGGGAGGTTCTGTTTCGGTTGGACTTTGATTGTCACCGTAATGAGAGGAAGGGTAGGGTTTCTCCTTCAAACGTATCGAATAAGGAAGCGATTGACGCATGTCCTTATGATGATGTAAATTGACGGTGGCGGAAGGGTTATACGTCGGTTTTAGGCCATGATTCCCGTATGATGGTAACTGCAAGCGCTCGTAAGTGTCACGATGATCATAGGGCACATGCGTGCGGATTAGTTGCATTGTATGTGAGCCGAGGTTGTTGGGGTTAGTTGCTGAATGATGCGAATGATGACGAAGACCATAATTTTGAGCGTATTCTTGATGCTCTTGGAAGAACTCTGGCGCGGGGGTTACCTTGCTCGAAACTCGGATGCTGGCGCCACCCTTGAGGTCGGACTCTTCTGGTTCGGCTTCCAAGTCGGCGTAAGTCTCCCGGATTTCACTCGCCGCTGATGCGTTTGTGTCACAAGTGTCGTGGACGTGGATCTTCCATCCGAGGTAACGATGGGTGAAGCACTAAAAGATATTTAGTTTGATAAGTTTGGATGAAAGTTAAAATGATAAGTGTTAAGAGCCTTTGAAAACTTTCAAAGAAGATCAAAGTCCCTGATTTGCCGACAAGTCTCGAGAACAAACCTGGTAATAAACCGTGTCGGGTGTGTTTTCATCAGGCGTCCACTCGACGAATCCTGGTTCACCTGATTCACATTGGAGGGTCAGAGTTCGTTGATAAGCCCCAAAGGAAGCAAAGTCATCAGCCGGTGGTTGAGTCTGATCCGGCAACCAGTTGCAGAGTCGACCAACTCCAGTTGGCCTGACGGTACCTCTTTGTCGGCGAACTCCAGCAAAGATTTTCACTTTCTGAGGAACATCAGAGGACAAAGATTAAATGTAAACTTCTCAGTGAGATAGCGAAATTTAGTAACTACTTTTGGAAGGTGAATTACGAGATCTTACCGATCTTTCTTCGGGAGTTTTGTGCTGATATCCACCAACTGGGTCATCAGTGATGTAGAAAGGATGATATTGAGCAGGAACGTCTGGATTGTCACCACCCTCTGTTACGAAAGTGTACTTCCTGCCTCTTACGACGTGAATTTCAGGGATAAGAAGTCCATTGATGTACCAAGATATTCCCCAGCCAACGTGTCCTGGTTAATTAAATTGATGATCAGGGAAAATGAAAACTTGGTCATGTACAATTTTCTATCCTTTTTCTTTCTTCGGCAGCGAAACTACATACCAGTGATTGCTGGGTAACCATGTTTTCCACCAGTTGGTCCCATTTGAGCAAAGTAGACGCCATCTTCTGGTTCGTTGCATTCAATGTCTGGAATAATCCAAGCGTCATTCTTTGGAGCTGGTGCTGGGGTCGCAGATATTCTTGGACGTCTAGTAGTTGCTGTAAGTTCCTAAAAAAGAAAAAAATTATTTATATTGTTTAGATGACCAATGACCGCATCTTTTACTTTTTATATCCATCAGCGTATAGAGATGTTGGGACACAATCTTACCTTATTCGAACTACCCTTATCGAAACTGTCGCTTATTGGTTGAGGCTGTTCCTGATCTGGCATGGGACAATTCCAGGCAGGTGGTCTGCCAAACTCGATGAAGCGATCTGTTTTCAAGTAATCGCTGTGAAAGCTGACCTCGTTTCTGTCATTGAGAGGACCTATTGCCCAGACGATCGCTTGAGATCCATTAGTTTTAATCTGCTGATCCAATTCATCATTCGCCTTCAAAGGTCTTTGATACGTGACGATGCTATATCCATTCACCATCGCTGCATTTAGAAGTCTTACAGAGTTCGTGTTATCCTTGAATAAAAAGTTAATCAGAATTTTTAATATATTAGTCACTCGTTCCTTTTTTTAAGAAGTAAATTTTAATTGAAACTAGTTCCTTATTGAATAACTTTTCAAATTTAAAGATTATAGGATACATTCTTACTTCAATTTGTGTATCTGGACAACTTCCACGACCTCCAGAGCATTGAGATTTCGCGTCCAGGATGTAATCAATTGCATAGCCTTGAAGAGTTTGCTTGTCCACCCAAGCAACCACAACATCTGCACCAATCATGACACTCCTTTCAGGATTCGAGGAAAGACCAAATGACATATATTGTCCAGCATCTAAATTTATTGAAATAAAACGTGAAATTATTGAGTATTTTTTTATTACTATAGAAATTTCATCTCTTTTGGGACATGAAGGATAAATTCAGAAGTGTGTCAAGAATTGCAAGAATGCAATTTAGTGTACAGTATAGTTTCACGGCCATTCCAATTAGTTGAGACATGTAGAAGTAAAGAAGTTTCTTTATTGAGGGAAAGCAGATATCCATTTATTACTAATACATTCTATTTTGGAAAGTACATGTGCGTGCTCCTGTGTGTGAAAAACACCATAATAAAGGTGGAGCCTTGCATCTGAATTGATGAACGCCTTTCTCCTCGCATTTCGTAATGCCGCGGAACTTGTGTCGGTCAAAGTGAAAATGAAACTCGTTTGGTGATCGAGATAAAATAATTCAAGAATCACGGTTCAAGCAAATACTTATCGTTCATGCCGAGTATAATTTATATATTTATATAACCTTCATACTTTAATAGATGCACACCTTTTTTTGATATTTTTTTTAAAACGGTGTGGCATCAGTCCACTTTTTATACATTTCTTCTATCAGGAAAAAAATGTTTAATTGCAGAACTGGTATATATTTCATTTTTTACGATATTGATCATGATTCGAAATTTTGTTAGTGTGCATTGTAATAAGTCACTGTTTTTCATCCTTCCAATTATTAATATATAAATAGTTAAATGTATAGATTATAATGAGCGAAAGTAACGTCCGTGACTAAACCTAAATTTCGGAACTTTGAAGAGGTCAATTGAGCTAAACTCCATCGACCCTTCTAAAAGTTAAAACCAGAACTTACCCAGCTTTCCGACAAGTTGAGTGACTATGCTGTCCCCGGCAACGGCCCATCGAACTTCAAAAGCCAGACTGTCCTCGAGAACTTCGCAGTTGAGTTTCGACTGAAATCATTTATAAAAGAAAATCCTTATTTTCCTTTTTACGCTTTTTACTTCCAGCATACTTCTTAGAGAATTGTTAACTAACGAAGAAGGGATAGGTTTCTACTTTCTACTTTAGTCTAAAGATTAAAAGCACTCGAAACTTTCATCTATAAAGTGATTAGCTTTATTGAACAAACGTAGCAAGTACAAAAGTACAAAAGAAGTAGAAATATATAAATCTTGTATAAAAGTATAAGCATATCTCAATTTAATACTGTGTGCGAGTGCAAATAAACGCATATAAAAAATAATAAAGTGTCTAAAAAAATAATGTGTCTATATGACATAATATAAAAAATAGAAAAATATACGAGTAAAAAGCTTAAAACTTAAGACAAGAAAAACTGGCCTAGACTGGAAGGACAGATTGTTTATCAACGTTAAATCAATCGTCCATCTCGTCACATTTTTAAACCACATCCTACTTCAAATAAAAAGCAATACTTCCAAAAAGCGCGACTGTTTAGTCAACGAGTTTTGGAAGCTTAAAAAAAAATTAAAAATAAATCTTTTAAAAGAAACCACATATCACAGTCGAAAACTTCGAATCGCTCACTATCGTTCCTTAATTCTTAATTGCCGAGTCCTCCAGCTTTTTTTTTTTTATTACTTTCACAGTGTCCCGAGAATAAGGACGCAATTTGAATATGATAATTAACCGATTTTTATTTGCCAACATTTATCAAGTGATAAAAAATCGCAAAGTAGAGCAGAATATTTAAATGATAAATGAAAATCAAGTAAATGTCAGTTTAAATAAATAAATATTCATGATATATAAAAATTAATGGCAAGATATTGGCAAATGTTTGGAATGTTAAGTCCATTTTTTCGAGCTCTAGTATATTATTCATTTCTGTAAGAGGATTTAATTCATTCTCGGGACTAGTGGTGCAGATGTCTCTCCTTTTTCAGATTCTGAAGAATCTACTGAAATTCAGCTGCTAATACATTAATCTATCTGAAGTGATTATTGTGCGTGTGTGCACTTTGGAGAACGTCAATATATAGCACACATATATTTATATACTATACATATAATGTATACAACGTTACGTAGACTACAAATTTATAAAACCGGTATTAGATCCTCCGTATAATAAATATTGCGCTTGCTGGAGACCTTTAAATAAATAAGGGAAAGCCAGACACACTGGCCACACCAAATACAAACCCTGTCCTCCGGGAAGTTTTCAAAGTAGTTTGGAGAACTTTGGGATTTGAGAGTACAGCTGCGTCACGTTCTAATGTTTTCGCTATTCGATCCTGTGTATTTTACACAAGGCCTTTTATTTTCTAAAGGTAGACATTTTTAACAATTAAATTTTAAAGCTCTTGAATTTAAATACCTAAAATTAACTTTGAATTATCGACCTTATTTTTACATCCAGTTTTCAAATTCTATTTTTCAAAACGCTCTTCGGAACCTCTTTTTCCAATCTTCCCATAATGTAAAATAATTATTGAATATTAAAAAAAGTTCCCAGGACTTTTTTCCAAGTTTCTCTCTACCAGACAATTTTTATCAACAGAATTCCAAATAATGTAGGCGAATTTAAAATAATTCAAGGGAATTGAAAAGCCTTTCAAAAGAACTCAAAGGAAATCCAGAGGAATTAAAAAGCCTTTCGTAAGAATTTAGAGGAATTCGAAAGAAATTAAAAATAATTTTCAAAAAGTGTCAAAAGAATTCATTTCCAACATTTCCAACTTCATTTTCCTACCCCATTTTCAACCCTTTTTTTCCCCCGTTTTTATCCCCTTTTCTAAACATCTTTTAGAATTCCTTTTAAAACCTTTTCCAAAACATTTTTTTCAATTCCCGTCTTTCTAGATCCAAAATAAATAATAATTTAAAAATTTTTTATTTAATGATTTATAAATTAAAACATTAATAATGTAATGAAATCAAATTTTTTCGGCCATTTAGAATTTTCAAATTTTGAAGATATAGGATTGATCAAAGGCAATTGTTTCCAATTAGGTCCATCTATTTTTTTAGAAGAGATAGAAGTCTTTCAAATATATCAGTACTCATTTTGTACAAAAAAATTTTTCTAGAAGGAAAATATCCGAATTCCAGTTAACAGTAAAGGAATTCTCTCGAAAAATTCTCAAATGTTTCGAAAAATCCCAGTAGAAAATCAGCTTTTCAAAAATCCCTCACTAGAAACCAACAGCTGTACTCAAATCACCAAGAACTCATAAATTTAGAATCTCTCTTGCCTGTATCTCGAATTAATTAGTAACGAACATAAGAATCATGTCTCTGATCACCCTGGTACCGTTCCAGTCTAGAATGGGACGTTTGTTGTGGTTGCGTGAAGTGAGACGACAGGATTTCTCTTGGGCGATGCACGTTACTCGAGAAATGCGAGTTATGGTTCTCATCGATGCGCCTCTGCGCTACACTCTGGGGATGTCTCGAACGAACTTGGTCCAAAGATTCCTGATAATGTTGCGAGATAGCTTGACCAGACTGAACATTTGCTAACTGGCGCAGCTGGTCTAAACCTGGAAGAGCATCGTTGCCAAACTGTAGACCCGCAGATTCTTGTTGGGGTTGGTGAAGCTGTCGATAAGGTGTTTGAACCTGGTGATATTGTTCTAGAAGAGGATCTTGGAGCTGCAGATTTTTAGGTATTCTGTAGCCAACCGATTGAACTACTTGGACCTGATCGTCTCTACGAAGTTGAGGTCGATATGTTGTCGGCCGTTGATTTTGCAGAACCAATGAGCTACCCGATTGGTGTTGAGAGGATGATGAGGATGTGGATGGGATGTATGTTTCTTGGTATTGAGAGTGTGCTGATAACTGTCCCTGCCCTCCGCGCACGTTCTGCAACAAAGGACAGAGACAGGACGTTAGGCTTGGGATTTTCTTTCTACTGAACACTAGATTAGGGAATAATTTATCAGTATCAAACAAACTGAGAAAAATTCATGTATTAATTCAACATTACATTTAACCTTTGATGTTTAATATAAAGGAACAATCTAATATATTCAGCCTTAACAGTTAAAGGTTGTTAAGATGTATGGTAAGGTTGAATATCATAGCTATAATAGTTATTGAAACAGAAAAGAGAAATTAAATCAACGTTCAATCAAGCGATATATATTCCAGGCAAGTTCTGTGTGGTGAATTAAACGAGTACCGTGGATGAATCTTGCCATGTTTCAAGTTCCAGAAATCGAGTGTCTTCTTGTTCGCGACTATACCCAGACTCGAACTCCTTCACCAGGAGTTTGCGGTAAGCTATTGCATTTGAAACCGCAGCAGCGAAGAGAAACGTTAGTTAACAACTGCATTCAAATGGCATTAAACCAATGTTTCCGTTTATTACTTCTCTAAAACTTTTTTTACCGTAAATCACCCACCACAATCTATGTTTTTGTAGAATACATTCCAGAAGAGGACTATTAGTTATTTTACTATTTGGTGACATGTAGTAAAAGTAAAAAATGTAGAATGCATGTTTTTGAGTTGAGAAAAATGTGGGAGATGTGAGGAATGCGGATATTGGAAACGTCGCTTTTACCGATGGATTGTAACTTGCTCTATCTTTTTCAGCAAACAAACGTTACATTTGTTATTAGCAAAAATGATCCGGGTCTCTTTTGTAAAGCTATGACGAATGACTGGAAAAATCGTTAAACGATAGCGGGAAATGCGGCCAGCAGTGGCGTCACGAGAATTGAAATCCAGAGGTGATTCTGCAAATGTCAAGTGATCCCCTTTGACGTACTGATAGTACTTGGGTTTGTGATAACTAGCGCGAAATTCGCTAGGTGAAATTTGCATTCCATAAAACTGTCAGTAGCGTGCGGTTACCCACTCAAATATTGACTTAGATGTTTCGTTAGACGGACTTTGCGCACAAAAGAGACGTATTTGCTAAATAGCTATGTTTACTCTTTACTTGGAACTCTTGAGAAATTCTAATTCGTTGGCGGAAATTCATTTAGGAATTATTTGTAAAGATATATTTTAGCAAAAAACGCGGCCTAAAATAATTACAGAAAGAATAATTTAAAATGTTTTAAAATTATTTGCAATAGGGTATAATTGTTAAAAGCGTCAATGTAACTATTTGATGAAGAAAGTAAATATTTTAATTTTCGGTTAATAGAAGCTTTACGAAGTTAAGGGGCGTAATTAATGTGTTTTCCAGGGTATAATTAAACCTTTCCAAGTGTCGCCGTTAGTCGGACATAAAGTTTGCAATTTATTCTATAAGACGCAATGTGCTCTGGGAAACTCGGATTTAGCGTTGAATTTATGTGCATTAGAAGAAAAATTTTCACGATATATCGCAGAGAAGGTCGATGCAAACCGAGGAATGAGAAAAGCCAGCAAAGTTTTCTCCGCGCTCGTTCGCGATCGGCATAAAAATTGACAGTGCTCTTATTCATTCTTGCCATTTCTTGCGGCAATTTCACAATTCAAGACATACTCTTATGCTTTTGCCACTTTTTGTGAGCACTAGAGTCTTATACGAAAAAATCTTTAAGCAAACCGCCAAATAATATATTCATATTTCACTTAAAATTTTCCATCAACAAATTAAAAGTAGAATGAATTTTACAAACAATGCAACAAACATACATTTGTATGAAACTATTTCAGATCTACGATTTCAGCGGTATAAAATTATTTTCCCCTTTCTTTTTACTGAAGCTAACCTACATGTATATGTATGTAGAAAGGGACGTCAATGTAAGAGCAGAAGAAGCTTTATAAGCTCTGAAAGCCCACTACTGACTTTTTGATTGGCCTTTGATCGATATCGTCTTCTATCTTGGATAGGTACTTTCATCTGCTTTGCGAAGTTGTATAGAGTTCTTATTTGAAAGATGATAAATTAAATGTCTATTATCAGCTCAAAAAGATTATGATTGATTTAAAAAATTTAAATATAGGTCTTATACTTAGTTTCTTAATTTTAATATTTTCCTAATCGTTGAATTAAAAATTACTCTAATTAGAATGAATGCAAATTTAAAAGCAACCGCTTATGAATCTTTCAAATTGTAACTGATACTTAAAAAGTCAAATATTTCTCTGTCTACAAAGAATATTGATCAAGTCGAACTCTGGTTTCGAAGGGTTTTCATAGTTTCGAAGATAGTGGAATTTCTGAATTTCTGCTCCACTCGCAAGTATCCTTTGATCGTAAACTGTGACTTAGGAAGGAAGTATGAAGGAAGGAAGCAAGGAGGGTTTGGACGTTAAGATCGTGGAGCCTAGAACCATGTGCCCAAGGCTATAAAGGCGTCAGCTTACCTGAGGAGAAACTCCTAGCATTTTAAGAGACGGTGGCACGTTGAGACCCAGAGGAATTTGCACATGGCCAAAGTCTACTGCAAAAGCCTCACACCAGACTCCAAAGTGGCCAAGTTGGTGCACGGTCAAGTCGCTAGGTAAGGTCAGTACGATCGTTTTACGAAGATACGCACGAAGAGGAGCCACATCTCCATTTTCATTGGGAATTCGAATACCTTGGGGCGAGGGGCTTGGTCCTTCACCTACCCAGAATTTCGCATCTGCAAGAAAGTACAAGAAATTGAAAAGTGAAATATTGCTGGAAAAGTCTTTGAATAAGAACTTTTCTATCCCTTATCTAATTCTCTATTCTGAACCTCTTGTTCATCTCCTTCCACTCTTTCCAAAACCTAATTTAAACACATTTTCCAACATTGGAAGAAGAAACCAACCTGGAGCTTCTCCATCGTAACTGAAACTAGGAATCAAAAGCGTCTGAGCATCAACGATGACTACTGGCTCCGAACTGACTCCATGGACTCCTTTCAGGGCTGCCAATTTTTGAGGCTTTGGGTAGTCAAACCCACGCGGGATTCTGACGTCACCGAAGTTCACCTGAAATTAGAAAGACATATTTTTAGATATTTTAGAAGATATTGAATTATTATAGATATTGTAATCTAGAAATGCTTAAGTGCAAGAACAGATCACTTTGATTATCAAATTCCGAGGAATATAGTATAGAAAAGCGTTAAGGATGACTAAGCACAAGAAATGACTCGAAAATAAAAGAAAATTCTCAATTAAGAAACGGAAATTTCGCATGAATGAAACATCAAGATCAAGACTTGTCTCAAGGTCAAGGTGAATCGTAATTTGCATGAAAAGTGGCAAAACGGTCTGAGTAAAATCGAGCTCATTGCTCCGCACGAAGATCATTAATATCAATTTTATGACCTCTAGAGAAATAATTACGGGCGCTAGCGTGTAACTATGTTTATAGGAATGAGTGCGCGAAAGTTGTATTGTGCCGTAATGGTATCGGCCTTTCAAGCATTCACGAGAACGAGCAAAAAGGTCAGGTTGGCGCGAGTCGTGAGAGGAAAATAGAGAGGAATAGAGAAAAATAAAAAAGGAAAGAAAAGGAAAAATGTGAAAACAGATTCAAATACTCACAGAGAATTCGTCGCACCATACGGAAAACCACTTGATGTTGTTCAAGGTCTTTCCTTCCGGTAGCGTTAAAGTGATGTCCTTCTTTCTGTATCGCTTTAGAACGTTAGTCCTGTTAACACAATTAACATTGCTAACATATAGAGAGCGCTTGAGAACTCTCGTGTTTTATTTGTACAATGTTCACTCGTCGCTCTCGTCGTCAGGTGAAACCAGACTACGTGTCAAGTTAATTAATTACTGCTAAGGACACATTGTGTGTTAGGCTTTCCTTCATTGTTACAATAAAGAATGTATGTCGTTGCAGATATTATTCCAAGATTAAAGATGGTATTTAACAATTAAGAAATTTTATCCTGCGTAATAATCACTGTGCCTTGATTTATTGCACATACTTCCTTCTTGTTTCATAATAATAATAATATTAGAGAAATAGTCTGGTTTCATATCGAGAAAAATGTTTGTATAGCTGAAGCTTTATTGTTTAAGTTATACAAGATAATAATATTATGTTGGGAGAGTCAATAGCTACAAGCTACTTATGCATTATTAGGCTTGTATACGTTAATATTATCACAAGTACTTACGTTCCTCGTTCGTCCCGAACTCTGAATCCATTAATCCCGGGACCCTTGGAGTTTCCCGCATAGAAAAAGGCAGCTGAAAAGTTGATAAAATTATAGATAATTACTCATATTATTACTTGTATTATTTGAATACTTCCAGAGAGAAAAACAGTGCTCTATAGTTAACATTATTACAAAGATTCAATTTACCAAGGCAGGGAAAGTATCTCATATTTCCAGCTCTTTTCTCCTATTTTTTACATAGGAAATCAGAAACTATGTAATGCACTAAATCGTTGAAAGTTGTCGTCTCTCGTTTTTTATGTTTTTTTCTTTCTTAGACTATTTGTATTCGACTTCCAGGTAAAATTGATTCGTGGTGGGAGAACTCATGTTTTCGACAGGAAATTAATAAAGAAAAATATACCTGGGCCTTCCCCATCGTACGTGAAGTCTTTGATGAAAAGAGTCCTTCCATCAACTGCATAGATTTCACCACTGACGCCATGATTGAGTTCCGATAATTTTCCGATCAATTTCCCATAGTAGGCGGCGTTGCAAATCTCTGAAAAGAAAATAAATCAAATTAAATTGGCCTCACCAAAATAATTCTAGAAGACATCAATAATTGAAAGAAGCACTAAACAGGATTTCCTTGACATGTTATGATTTATGATTGAGATAATTGGCAAGTTTTTATGAATATCTAGGTTGATCCTGGCCAAAGCATCACACGATAAGTGCGCATCATAAAAAGTCCTAATTAAAAGTAGTTTATCGGTCGATCAAAGTCTGGATCGGCAGTTGAGGATGATAGCCATTAGAGGCTGAAGATATGGTGTAGTTGCATTCCTGATCTTCTATATACCAGAGATAATAGCTCTGCTATGCATATCCATCGCACCTTAAATCCTTATGAGATTGCAAATCCCGGGAATGTATCACAAATCACAAGTCTCTCTCTCTCTCTCCTTATTTTCAATATGGAAATCTATAAAACTAATTAAACCGGTATTATTGAATGTGGGTCTGTGGAGGTGGACGCTCTCCTGGTTAGAATAAATTGGTCCGTGGTATCGATAATCGACTTGGTTCCGTCTCAAGGTAGCCTTGTATGGCGGTTAACGGTAGAAATTCCATTTCCACGATGGACATCAATCCACGAGTACGTCCTGCAAACGGGCATGCAAAACTAGGTTCCTTGAATGCTTCACCCCTGCTGGCTGATCTGATGTGGCATGTAGGGCAGCGCACGTGTAGCAGAGGACTAAGGAATGTAAGACATTCCTCATTAGGTCTGGGCCATTCAGAAGGATATCGAAACTCACGTCAATCGGCCCTTTGGCCCTCAATCAATCTCATAACGGTTACAATCCAATTGCAAATATAATTCCCTCTGCATTATTTTGGTACTATGTATGTACATATGCATTATTAATTATACGTTATATTGTAAATGGTATGTTTCTTCAAATTTTTGTCTTGTGTATAGGTATGACAGTATCTGTATATGTGTTACTGTGAACGAATTCATTATATCAACCATTCTGCATGAGTCAGACTTGATTGGTTCGTTACTATGAATCTTGAGTTTTTTACTCTTTCCGTAAAATGCTTACAAATCCCGCGATGGAAATGGGATGCATCCTGTAATGGTTGGGTCTAATGGTCTATATATAATGTAGTGTACGTCGTTTTGTTGTCTGCGTGCACATAAAGCTCGCTCGAAATAAATACAGAAGGAATGATTAGTCCCGTGAGGATTTATATATATATATATATATATATATATATATATATATATATATATATATATATATATATATTGTTATATTTATATATATTGTTCGGATATTGTGTCACCATTTTATCCGC
>CAJFCO010000155.1:145355-208415 GCA_904066015.1 Synergus gifuensis
ATCACCTCTTTTTTACTGTAATATTTCAGAGAGTTTACGTTTGCAACTCTTTATAAATGATAGACGAGTTGTAAGAGAAAACTACATTTTTTATATAAAGATATATTTCTCTCGTCAGGCTAATGATTCCTAAAAGAAGAGTTCTCATGAGAGAATAATCTTCACACAGTAATTGCGTAATATCGTGAACCACTTTCACCATTGCGAAAAATAAATTAACTTAAGGCGATTCATGAACAAATTTTCAAGTATGTTTCTTCTGATTAAGAGAAATTCGAATTAAATCTTTATATAATCTCAAAATAAACCCCAGTGAATGGTATTATTTCAAAAACAATGCGAGTTATATGTTTTTCAATTGTTTATTGGGTCACAGAGGTCGCGGAAAACTTATATTAAGTTAACATCCCGTTATTGTCATCGTGAAGCTCAATTTCAATAAAAATTGTTTACATGCACAGAGAAGCTTTATTATTTTGTATAAATGAGAAAAATGCTGAACGAAAAAGCTACTGGAAATCCAGAATATAGAATTTAATTTTCCGGGATACGTGAAACTTTTTCCACGCTGACTACTGTTTTTAACGAAAAATAAAACTGATTCTGAAACCAATTTTTGCTTCTCTTACGCATCAATTTCCTGTATCTAAAATACTGAGAATGAGCCATACAATTGTAGAGATTTTTTTTTATCAAAATATACTGTATATACTATTGTATACTGTAGTATATATATTGTTCGGAATATTATTAATTTAACGTTAACATTGAAATTATGGTTACAAACTTTTAGGTCTTTAAAACACAACTGAAATTAATTACGGCAGATGTAATTACATATATGAGAACCTAAACTAATCACCACGCAGTCATATAATACCTCGTAATGAGAGTAACGAGATTTCGAAGCAGTGTGTAGTACGCAATTTAATTTTAATGATAATAATTTCAATTGTTTCTTTCTCCTGTATCCTCTTTTGAAATAATTCGTGTTATTCGTTACATTATTTACTAAAGTCTTTGAAATTAGAGCATGATGTTTATTGCATAAATTCTGATTTTTCCTAAATTTTGAAATTCATCGAAAAAAAGAAATCATCAACGAGATCAAAAAACTGCTAATGACTCAGCTCTGCTTTTCATGACAAGCTTGATATCCAAGACTCTATTTACCTGCAGGCGTGCCTACAAACCTAAATTGCATGTGCATTGTGCACAGAGAGTATGCATATGTATTATGTATAAGCGTGGTTTGCGTATACATTAATACGCATTCCAGTCCACGTGTTGTGTCCTAGAAGCTGATCCATTTGCAAGTGGATCTAGTGATTTGTGATGGATCAAAAGAGGAAATATTTCAAGTGACATATGTTAATGATTATTAACTATTGACCAGTCAATGACTATCTATAAAGGGGGATGAATTGATGAACAAATTATTGCTTTCAAGTGATTTTGTTCACTCGAAGCGACCGCAGAATATAATCGATTGTATCGACCAGTAATGTTCATTAATGTTGACCATCATGTGCACGATTCCCTTTGCGGCTTAATCCTAATTAATATGTTAATCTCGGATTATGTCCTCGCTTTCAGAATTAAATAATGATGAGTCTTCGCATTATGGACGTTCTCCGCATCGGATATAGAGAGAATGCACAAGTGGAAGTTCAAATACAATTTCATAATCCTTTAAGACTTTGTAACTGAATTAGTGTTTATTGATATCCTCAATTTTATTAGAATAGAGTTGCAAACTAATTGAAGTCATTACGAAGCTTGCGAAGTAATGAAGTTAGTGAAACTTATGAATATTTCTTACCATTGTTAGAAGGAGAAATAATAGAAGAATTTTCTTATTTTAAACATATTTTCAACAGAGGAGGTATTTTCAGGAGGGAATGACAGTCATTAAGAAAAAATGAGCAGGTGTTATGGCGAATGAATAAAAAGGTAAGTCATTGAATGGATAAAACGTAAATCATAAATGAATAAAAAGGTAAATGTCACGGGAAGACTGAAGAGACATAAGAGTGATATTTAATACAAAGCTCAACAGAAATGAATTTACGCAACTGATCGTTTATCATTCCCCCCTCTTTTTATTCTCCCACACTTAAATCGAGTAGTCAATATCTGTGATTCTCTAACTCTCGATGAAGAAATGAAAATAGAACCCCGAAAAACATAATAATACAAGATGTCAATGAACCTTTGACATTTTCAGACGAAGGAGAAAGCAAGAGGGCGGGCGAATGTAATTGGCAGTTATGTACATGTCGGTGTGTCGCAACGATGCGAGTCCCCTTGTCCGAAGGTGGATCTCGTCGATCAACAACCGAAAAAAAAGAATTAGTTTTGGTGGGTCCATTATCGTCTTGAAATCACTTGAAATTGTTTTTGTGGAGAGTTGAATGAAGAAGAGAGTCATAAAAACGTAATTTTTACTTCAAAATTACATGCTTTATTTACATGGTAAATCAGTGACATACATTGTAGTCATTATGATAAAAAACCCTGAATTTTAAATCAGGAACGATACATTTATTAAGTTTGGATGAAAAGGGAAGCTTCTTTGACGATCGTTAACTCATGAAGTGATGACAGATTTTTTGTTGTACTTGATATAGGTTTAGAGTGAGTCGAGCACCATCTCCCCATCCTATTTGTTCAGAAACCCAATTAACGTGAGGGAATAGGACTCGTCTCTAGTTCTATTCGATATTGTGCTGACAAAGCTTGCAGTAACAGAGATGTGACATTCGGTCACTAAGGGTACACCAAATTCGAATTAAGCAAAGTCGTGGTCAGCTCAATTTTCCAATTCGTTTCGAGGACTCGTTAAGTTTCTTCCAAATCTACGAATTAATTACGGCTATCGATTCCAATGAGCATTGATAAGCTCTTCACGTTAAAAAATTTGGGAGATTTTTTTGGTGAATCGACCATTATGAGCTGTCCAATAAGTATTACAGTAAATAAATGTATAAATATATAAATGTATATAGCAAGTAATAACAATAAATAATCAATCTACTTTTATCTCCCAAGGAATGTCGCTCTATATTTATATTAAAGTCTTTTATGTGCACAAATGTTTCTTCCAATGCAGAAAATTCAATTGCGGGAAGATTTATTTTGAATTGAACTTCACTTGCACTGTATCGGTTACAAATATAAGCTTTTATAGTTGTAAATGTTCTGTCAGAAACATTATGATTGGAAGTATGCATGAAAAATATATATAATTTTTCTGCAAGAAATATTTTCTGGATGTACTGATAATTTACGAAGCTAGAGTAATCATTTCAAAATCTTTTACTTTCTATAGAAAGCGAGTTTATCACGTTATATTTGGGAAATTTCTGCTTTTCGCGAGTCTATTTTTCACTTTACTCCATGCGTGAAAATGAGATTCTCATGTGAATGAGAAAACGGGGTTATGGTATTTCAAATGGATTATGTTTAATGAGGAACGAACATCAGCAAAAGGATACAATCTCGTGAAGTAAAAGTAACAGGCCGATTTATAATGATAATAACACATACATCAGAAACAATCTGAGAGCTGCAACTCGCTATCCTTGAAGTAATAAATAAACCAAAGAAATATTTGTCTACGTAAATTAATAAAGATAAGACAGCCAATATTTTTTAATCTATAAAAATGCTAACTTTGTATTCGTTTTATGCGAATAATTAACAATCAATTGGGTTTTACGAAAAATTGATTTAAAATTGAATGACATTGGCAAGAGGCAAATAATGACGTAGGCGAAAGAAAAGAGGAGAGAGAAATAGGGTAGAATGGATTTACGGCTAAACGAAATAAAGTAAAGTATGATGGGTTCAAAACAGAATTAAGCACAAAAAGTGGAAACTAGTAGTTGACGACAAAATAGGTTTGTGAACGATAATGGAATTTAAGAGGAGAATAGAAAATAAAGGTGCATTCTGGTAAAATGCTAAAAGAGATTAAAGTGACACTTAGATCAAAATTTTAGAAGCACTGGTACACTTTTTTTGCATGTAGATGCAGGCTAATTAAAAAAAGTAATCAGCACGGAATCCTGATGTAAACTATTCGTAGATCGTGTTTTTCTTTCCTAATGATCGCTCGCCTTCACGCTCTTACTTCCTTCTTGCTCTGAAGATGCGATCGACGAAGAGTAACGAAGACACGAGTGAAGAAGTCATCACCCGATATCCTATGTGTATCGCGGCCAGTTTCAATGGTCCATGCAATCGAGTCCAACAGAGGATTTTTCGATCGATTTGCTTTTCTCCGAGGTATTTAAACATTCGTCGCAAGGATAATTCACTTCTGTCATGACCGATTAATTGATCATTCACCGTAACGAGAGGAAAATATCAACCCGAAAGTAATTTTCATATGAGAAACAGACCGGCAATTATATTGGCATTAAAATCGGCTCATATCCACGCCGATATCGAAAAATTTCGATTTTATCATTCGTTCACTTTCACGCTCCCTTGAAAGTGATAAAGAGTCTTCAACCTGTTTTTTTTTCTCAGAGAGAAATTAGCTTCCAGTTTACATAATTTATCGTCGGTGTTTCCTCTTTGCTTCTGACATTCACTTTTCGTGAAGAAATACGTCTGATTAATTTTAGAGAAGACATGCATAGATTCATTTTACTGCTTCAATTGACAGACAACGATGCTTTGTAAAGATATTTTATGTGCGGATCACTGAATGGAAGAGTTATTTCCATTCAGAAAAGACCATTCGCTTTTTCACTTATATTTCATTGATATTTAATCTTTATTACGCATAATATATCTCTCTAGGGGGAGATATATGGGAGATAAAATTTTTATTATTTTAGAATATCTGTCAATGAAATAAAAATAACTTTTTGAAGATCTTTTGAAATGTGAATATGAAAGCTCTATCGAAACAATTTATTCCGGCTTGTTATGTCAGCACGAACGCGAAGAAAATTGCACATTACGAGCAGCATTTGGATATTATCGAGCGTAAAGGTTGAATGCGATTTAACGCCCGATTCAGTTGGTTGAGTATTATTATTCGAGGTGAATGAATGTATTTATAATATGAACGCTGAACACTCAGAAACTCAGACCTGAGGCTCCCGGATAAGTTTTATTTACCTGCAGTGAACTCAATATTAAAATATTTCGATTACTTCTATTTCCACTGTCGTTAAATTCGAGGTTCAAGAACAAAAATGTTGGGGCATCGTTAAAGTAGAATTATTGCTATGGAAGTTGGATAAGGCAGAAAATTTCTTTCAAGTTCCAGGGAATCTTAGACGAAACCGGATTTTATACCGGATTTTAAAGTAAGCAAAAGTATGGTATTACGGATTTTACTGGTTTTATAGAGCAAGATGATTTAGAGTGCTGAAGGAATGATTTATAAGAGAAGGGGAAGGATTTATAACAGTTATAGAATCACTGTTGTAAAGTGAAATTTTTTAATTATTCTAATTTAATTGTTGTTGTTTTTTTTAAAAATTAAGTTTATTAGTTTTCGCTTGGAAGTTAAAATCTATGACTCATGAAGTTGGATAATTGTTACTTCATATAAAAAGAGGTTTGTTTACGTCGAGTTGATTAAGTTGATGATAAATATTTAGAAACTCAATTATAAATCAGTTCTTCTCTCTAGAATTTGTATGGCTTTCTACAAAGCTTCCAGACACAAGTATGTAATCATTACATAACTATAGACCCTCAATGCACTAATTGAGCATTTATTTTAATTAATTGCTTTCGATCCATAAGAAACCTTTTGCCCAGAAGATGTTTTATTTATAAAAAGTCACATCTTTAAAATGTTTGCGTAAACACGTAATTTATATGTTTCCTTCTTGAATGTAAAACGTTCTTAGGTTTTTAAACATTTTGTGCATAAATTTATTTATGTTATGTAATTATGTGTGGTATCCTCTTGAACTTAGATGCTGTTGATGTTGATGTTTCATCTCAACTGAATACCTTCACTGATGCTTATAATCCTTCAAACACCGGTATGGATTTTCACAAAATTTAGCCGCGTTTTTCAGATGGTAAGTGATTTTTTTTTTTTTTTTTTTTTTTTTTTTTTTTTTGTTGAAAACTAAAAAGAATCAGACACTCACGTGCTGCGAAGACAAGGAACAGTGTAGAGATTAGACCAAAAGAGCAGCACCGAAAAAGTGGAGATGATCGCGTCATGGTGTCTTCGTGGTTACTGTCACTGAAAGTTGTTGCCTGGTATCCAGATAGCTTTACCAGTTCCACTTGGTCCCACCACGATCACTGTTTTACCTTGCTTTACCATATCCCCTGTTGATTCTCTACCCATTCTCCTGCCCTCTTTCTCCACTCACCTCTCACTCTCTCCCTCTCTTTTTTGGGCCTTGTCCCCATCTTTCACTCAAATTACGAATTCAAATTGAGAATCGAAAAGAGAAATTGTCTGAAATTACCAATAACTAGGCGATGTTTGATTTTGGTACCAAACGATTTGGACTCTCGGAAATTCTTATGAAGGCTAGTGGGTAGCAATTGTGTTGACTGACAATATCTTGAGATCATTGAGCATAAATTATCAATGAAAGTAAAAATGAGATTCAATCGCTTTGTGGGCTTGATCAGAAAAGGGAGAGTCTTGAGATTAAAATTTTCGTGGGCTGGGAACTTCTTTCAAAATATCTATTTTCAGGACTGTATTAAATGCGAGCAACGACCTTGTTTTGAATATTGTTGATGTGATTTTGGATCAAAATTTAACACATCAGAATTTAGTATGCTTTTTTAATGGAAGATTTTACTGAAACTACTGGGACTGAAATTTATCTTGAAGTACTTATTTTGTTCTCTCTAAAATTTTTCTCTCCAATATTAAAAGTTTCTCAGAATACAAGTTTCAAAATAGCGCGGAGTCTGAAATCGCTAGGGAATTTCGTTGGTTTAATTTCAGTTATAATTGCCTGCCAGTAGGAGAATTATTTATTGAATATAAACTAATTATAAATGTGCAAATTATAAATGTGCAAATTATAAATCTGTGAGTTAGATATTTTGGTAAAATGATAGACCTGATAAATGTTTTTTAGAAAAAGACACGAAATAAACTTGGAGGTTGCGACCTTTTTTATTTTTGCATTTCCCACTCAGAATTTTTTTGCTAATTTGTTTTTTGTACCAAGATAGATGTAACGCTGGAGTTATGCTTCGTAGTAAACATAAACTCAATTCGTCCAAAGCTTCATTTACATTAAAGGTTTAAATCCAGCTCTTCCGATGTCGTTAATTGCAGAAGCTAAATGACTTTTAGTGAAAAAGACTTCATTTCCGGATTTGCAGAAGCAAGATGACACTGTATTTTATTGGCTTACTCTGAAAAATCAAAGTTTAAAAAGTTTCAACTAATTTAAAAAAAAGAATGAGGTTTCTGATATCCATAAAGTCTGTTAAATCTTTAGAAATTTTTGAAAATCTTTTGAAATATATTGAAATCACTCAAACCCTTTTAAAATATCTTGAAATATTTTTGGATGTGATAAAATGAAACTTGCCATTAGTGTGTGTATTATATTAATACGAAACCTCCTCTGAGAAGCGAGGTAACACGCAGGGTGAATCTGCAGTTCGTGTTATCTATCTGCTTGATTATCAGGCAGTGATTATTAAGCAGTGGTTCTAGACTCTATGCAGAGATCTATTTCGCAACCCGCTTAACTCAGGCAAACTGGTTACTCTCATGTTTAGTATCTTCTATTCCCTGTTTCATGAAAGAGATTCACGATATGAGTGAGCAACGACCATAACTCAAATTTTCAATTTACCTTAAGGGAAATCTGAAAATGAATAAAATAGTGGGAAAACTAGAGGAGACTAGACTACCACTTTACTCAGGACTTCTGATTACTACTGTATCATTTTATTCTGAAATTAATTCTTCGAATTTCAACACAATGAATTCTATGTTTAAAAAATGTGAAACACCGTCGATTTAGTTTCAAAGCGTTAAAAAGCACATAGAGCTGACTTAAAAAGCTATATAGCTGACTTAACTGTCTGCATGCCTTGTCGAATAATCATTCTCGTGTTCCTGCCTTTTTACCTTCATTTCCATTCTCATGTTCCTGTACTAGTACCTGCTTTTTTTTCTCTTTTTCGCATGTTTTCTGTATTCTCGTACTGTCATTGATTGCTGCTGCAGTATTATGTACCCAATACATCCGTAGTTGGTACAATGCAACAACGATCAGCTTAATGCTGACGGGTGTGCTCTCTATTCTGTCATGGCTCAGCTGTTATACAGGCCGTATTTTTTCTCTTCCAACAGAAATCAAGAGGTGTCCAACCTAGAAACCGCCTTCCTCGCAGGATAGCAACTTAGCCGCATCGCACGCCAATTATAAGCAATTACCACTCACGCAATTGCCGGCTTAAGCTTGTCTCTTCTTCAGGACATGCATACGAGATCTTGAGTATCTTCTTAAGTATCTTTCTAAGTATCTTCTTAAATTGAGTATCTTCTAAAGTCATGTAACTCTAGAAAACGCAATTCACTCTTGAGAAGTGAGAAATGATCGATCGTTTCTTTGATATGCAAGGCGCCGATGGAAAGCTTAGTTTTGACTTTATAAGATCGATGCGCATCGAGCAAACGAAAGTTGTATCTTGTTAACATTTTATGAATGAAGGAGGTAGTTTTTGAGCGCTATGCATATATAAAAGAGCTCGCCAAAATTCTTCAGCTCAAGTAAAGGAGGATTTGGGAAAATATACATATATCAGAAGTGAGTTTATGGTCGGGATGAAGGTATATCGGTATATGCAAAGTCTTTGACCTGCAACTCAGTATTTTGCTGCTATCTCCAGCATCACTTCTGCATATCCGGGCGAAAGTCACCTTCCCGTCCAGACGAGTGCGAGTACTCTTGCATTATGTGTCGCGAAACTCATGAATACATAATCAGCAAAAACTTAATAACATTAGCGTGCCATGACTAACAACAGTCTCGCGTTACAGGCATCATAATCCCGTTGTTACGACACATGTAGAAGGTGGAAAGGTGCCATTATTACTATTTCATATTCGAATTTAATATTTCGCATTATACGGTCTGTCACGTTATCTTATACAGTTCACATTAAGTATCTTCCATTTTTATCAGGAAAAGTGGGATTTTTCAAAGATTTGTATAGAGTTTACAAGAATTCAAGACATTTTAAAGGAATTTGAATAGTTTTCAAGAAATCTCAAGTGATTAAAGGGATTTTATTTAATTTTATGGAAGTTCAAGGAATTTGAACAGATTTCAATATATTTTAAACCTTTTCAAGACATTCAGAATAATTATAAAGTATTTCAAGATATATTTTATGGTAATTGAAGGGATTTCGAAAGTGTTCAAAAGATGTAAGTATATTTTATTAAAAACAAAATAATTACAAAATAAATGATATGTTCAGGAATTTAAAAGAATTTGAAGAAATAACAAGATATTTGTGATTTTAAAAAATTCCAAGAGATTTGAATCTCTTGAATTCATTCGAAATGTCTTGAAATCGTTAAAAATATTTAGAAATCCTTTAAAATCATTCTAAATGCCTCGAAATACAAGAAAATGAAAAAACTGTAAATAATTAATATTAAATACATCAGGTATGTTTTTAAAAATACCGTAAGTTTTTATCTTGCAAGATGCAGGAAATAAATTTTGATTTTTCTAGAGACCTTAGGATTTATAAGGCTCTCGACGAAATAAATCTATGTCTACATCAAATCTTGTAATCGATATTTCACGCACTGAATTATAATGACAATGTCAGACCACAATGGTGTTAATTGCAATGTATATTGTGACTGATTGCGCCATTTTTGAGGCCCCTCGCAGCAACAGTTCGAACAGTTCGAGATGAAAGCATACACAATACACATATGTATGAGTTAAAATTCAAGTATTGTGTGAATGCGCATGTTGATATCATTGGCACATGTGGTACACACACGAGTGCAATATTGTGCGCAGGTCAAGGAGTTCAAGTGAAAGTATTAAATATCAGCGGCACCGTGGATCGATAGATCTCCATGCAGCGATATTCTTTACTCTAAACACAAGTGGCATTGCACCGTCTATAGATTATGAGAAATGATACGACGTTTCTTTTAATTTATAATATTTTTATTGGAAAAATTTATAGGCACGGACAAATCAAGTTCACTTAAAATGAGAATGATTGAAATGGACGTACCCTTCGGAGATTTTTAAAAACTTTAATCAAGTTTTTAATCGCGCCTTGAGAAAGATTACTACAAGAACAATGGCGGAGTCGCTGAAGGAAATAATTGAAGAGTAAAACAAACAGAAACATATTCGCGCTACAAGATGACGTGACACATTCACAGATCTTGGTGTTCTTACACGATAAAAAGATTGATGGGGATTTATCGGAAAAGGGAACACGAAAAGATCTTGAAGATAAGTACCAGTCGAATAGCAAAGAAGATTTAGCTTGGAATAAATCGTAAATGTTCAGTGATGATTGTTCATAAAATGATGCAAAGATTTTCTTTTTAAGTATTAAATACTAATTAAAAATGTGTTTAAATTGTGGATAAAATATATATCCTGAAATGACTCGTATGTGTGATGAATATGCAAACAGTGAGGCAAACAGTAACAATGAAAAACAAGGATTTATTAATTTTCCAGGGCGTGGGTAGATTGGTTTCTGGTAATTTTATAGCATGCGGAATCTCCTATCAGAGGCGCGTCAAAAGCACCCGCAATCTCTCGTTCTCATGTTTATCGCATCACGAATATTGCCGCAAGAATTGTCTGTTACGTAAGATAGCTTCGTTTTTGCAATACTGTGGTATAACGCCAGCTAAACTGGTCCTTTTCATATTTATTATGCATACAGTTTTAATTGCGGATATTGCCTCTTAAATTTATGAAGCATTTTTCTCAAAATTAAATCAAAATTGAGATAAATACTCAAGTTTTGAAACTTTAGATTACATTCGACAATTAGACGTTCTGGATTAAACTTCACTGCAATTAACAAAATGCAAAGTATTTTCAGCTTGTTGCATACAAATATGCATTTGTATAAAATGTAATCTACGCCGTATTAAATCGTTAATTTGATCATCAAAAAAAACATTAAAAGAAAATTTATTTTATGGTGCAATTTATATGGATGATTAAGTTCGCACTTTCCCTTAAAGCAGAGCAGAGATGTATTTGTCGTTCAGGTCGATGGCTTTTCCTTGTTTGTCGCGTTGTTATTTATTCAATGTGGTTTTTTTATAGATCTTATTGATCGCGATTTTTTTCTGCTTTAGTAAATGTAGTTGAGTTTCCTGTTTCAAGATTTAGTTGAAGAAATATTCCAAGCTGGAGATAATGGTTTTGTCCTTTTCTCCTGAAGACCTAAATTACATCGGTCAGAGAGATCGAAATCGAGATCGATCGGTTCACTGATTCGAGGACCTTGGATGATCGAGCGCGATCTACTATAAGGCCAAGATCAACGACAAGATCAACGAGTTTGAGAGAGGAAGTTTCCTAGAAAAAAATGAGTTTCGATATATTTCCTATTCTAGTTTAAGGTGTTTAATTAAAATATTTTAAAAGCTGTCTTTCATCTATTTTCGTTCCAAATTAGTTGATATCCAGGAACTTTTCTTTCTGAATAACAATCACACTTTTGCATCCTCATCGAGAGATTTAAGCATATGCGTTTTTAGGAGGTTTTGTTGAGTTATTATTTTCCTGCTTTTTGATGCATTTCGTAACGAGCATTTCGAACTGCCAGTTTTTTGGCCGAACGAAGAGAAAGTAATTTTGGCATAAAGAGTCTGGAAAGTAAAAATTATATGGAAGAAGATAATTATCCGCACATCCAGAGGCCAGAAAACCATCGAGTCCTTGAAGCTATGACTGTTTATTATTATTCAATAAAACTATTAGACTCGCTTGCCTTCGCTTAGCTCTTGGGAACGTGAAAACGCCATCAAATGAATTATCGCGGCACAATATTTGTTCTCTAGTAAATTTCTGTAATTTGCATCCTGCCAATTTGCTCGATATTGTTACGCCATTTTAAATCTGGTAATGAGAGTATTGTTACTATTCTTTTAATTCTTCCTCAACATTGGTATATTAAATCTTTTATTTCAATATTGAGTTAATGAAATCTACACATGAAAAATGCTAGTGACAAATAATTAGGTGACAGTAAGTTAGTGTTAAAATTATGTAATCATGAAGAAACTATCAAGAGAGAAATAAAAATATAAGGAAGCGGTTGATTTGAAGAGAAAGTGAATAAAAGAGCATGATCATTAGCATGATTTTTAATTAATTTCCTTAATATTATTTGGTTATTTCTGTAAGCTTTAAAGACATGATTTCCCATCATTCGATATTATAACATAACAACACTATGAATATATTAATGACATGAATATTTAGTTATACAAAGTTGGATGAAAAAATTATGATTTGATTTAATCTCTAGACAAGATTAGCAATCTTTTGAAAAGTTCGGGCAAAGAATTTGCGTGAATCAGATATCGTGAACTTTTTCCATGTTTACATAATCGCATGCGCGAAATAAACGAGGAATTCTTTGACAGCCTTGCAACGAGAAGAACTTTCTCAATTTGGTGGATTATGTGAAGAATATTAATTTTATTAGAGCACTTAGAATGTGAAATAATCGATTAAACTTCGTCTTGCATTCTCAGCATATTTACGTTAGGAAGGTGTGGAAAATTAATAATGTGTTATAAAATGTAATTAGAATTCGCATTTTAATCATCAGTAGTTAATAGTTAATTACAGTTTTATTTATTTTTCTATGTCTCTATAAACGAGTTGAATGTCCTCAAATGTATTTTATACAATATCACTATAGAAGTGAGATAAAGAATTTCTTTTCATACTTCGTTGACGAGTACTTTAGAATTCAAAGCAACATTGTCAGTGCAATTACACTGCAACTTTACTCGACGCAATTCACAGTGGGATGCGGTCTGTATGTTACATCTGATGAGATCGCATACCGGCGTGTGATGACCAATCGAGAAATCAACGGTTGTTGCATTAATCATGCGAAATTTTTAAGAAACGTAAATAAATGGATATAGATCTAATTCTACGTGTTTACTAGTTACAAATTAGATTATTGGAATAAAAATATAGGAACAAAAGTTTCTAAAGCTCTCAAGATTCAAAATTTTTATTTATTTACTATTTATCATTTTTACTAGCCGTATTTATAGTAAACATGTTTACAGTTTAAAGCGTTTATTGACAAGAAATGAGAGTTTTATTTCCTTTTCTAGATATTTATAGTTCAGTGAACTGATTTTGCCAATTTTCAGATACCTTAGAGAAAATAATACGATGTTTTGTTTTCCAGCAATTGCACGCTCGATTACTAGGTATACACTGAATACTCTCTGATCAAGACTCATCTTTTCCATTTTGCGAGGTTGGTTGACCTTAAGATGCCAAGGAAGGCACTTTTACTCTCGAATGGACAAAGAAGCGACAGTGAAAGTTACGCGAGGTAATATTGCCATTCTCGTTGGTCAAGATACCAAGCTAAAGTATACTTAAGATAACTGATTCCTCGTCTATGAGTCACTGTCCTTCTCTATACAGTGATAGTTATCTGGACACCTCGAAGGTTGCAACATCTAATGTGACTTGCGATTAGAAACCTCATATTTCTGATCAGTATTAGGATTATGCATTTTTTCTCGAAATTGAGACTCGGAATAAACCATTTTTGAAACAATGAAGATTAAACTTTCTCGAATTGCATCAGCAAGTTGAAATATTTCTATATATTATTTGTATAAAGCATATAAGAAACTAAAATTATTTTTAAATATTATGTTCCCAAATTCATTCTTAATACCTGATTCAATTTTGAGAAAGTGAATTCTATAGAAACTGGTTTTGAAATGCGATCAGTTCGCGCTTCTGCCAGTAAAAAGGTAATTTAAATTGAATTTTCGCTCATTTGGAATCATCTAAAATAAGATCTCGAATAACCGAACAAATAAACAGTTACAACGGCCTTGGTAATTTGCAAACCTTGCCAATCACTCGCTGCCATATCTATCTGCTTGCCAAGGAAGCAATGAAGATGTAATGCAATTCACCGGATAAATTATGTATCGGATACTCATTAGATTCATTATAAATTGTTAAGCAACTTCATTCCTTTGACTGTAACTTTTTTCTTTTTACTTTTTGCACAAAATGCAGTGGCTTTGGTTTTCCGGGTTTGATTTGCTGTCTGATCAAACAGGACTTTATCCACTGAATATGTATCACTGTACTGTATAGACTATAGAGTAAACACATATTGGAAAGAAGTTGGAAAAACAAAAGTGGAAATGTTTGCACCCGTCGAACAAGAGAATGTTTCAAATAGAGAATAGAAATCGAAGCATTTCTCTTTCACATGTTCTATTTCTTTTTACTTTCTCTGTTCTCGCTTCAAGGCCGTCCTTTTTTTTTGACACTGATCTGAGTTATGGCTTACCCTACTCAGGACAATTCCTGTTCTACCTCATCCACTAGGATCAACATACAACATATTTGCGACATGGCTGTCTGAGATTATTTACTGCAAACCAGAGAAGGGAAGAAGAAAGACCAGAAGATTTAATCTAATCTTGCAAAAAAGACACGTCCGGCGTCACTCGTATATCAGATGAATATTTCCATAATCAATATACAAACGATAAAAATGGATTTTTACGCGGTATTAATATTTTATTTAGAATGGACCTGAATCGTTTTTCTTTCCTTTCATGTTCATCCGATTTTGTTGTTCTTGTCCAATCATTTGCGAAGGCTCTCCTTAAGATATTAATTCATTATTTAAATAAAAAAAATATATTTCTAGACGAGTTTTTAAGGGTGGGGCATTAAGTAAAGAAGTTTTTTCTGGAAAACAGGCTATGAATATCGTAGCCAATATAATATCACTTGGATTATAAATTAGTACAGTAATGAGGGCGCATTGAGTTATAGCGTGAAATTGATATAAATTGATAGCGCGAAAGCAGAAAAGCTATATTCTCATTATCTATTAACATCAGAAACAATTACTCCCTCCCTGTAAGGTTGTAATAAGAGAGGAGAAGATATCAACTATCTTATATGAAAACAGTAACTAGTTTCACATCTACTCATTAAACTTCACAGGATGCCTATCTTAAACCAATACTATATTTATTAGCTTTACTTACTAATAGAATTGTTTACAATAAATTATTCTTCGAACATCAATAATGTTAAACGCTTGCTTATCTTGTTTTTTATTTCTTTTATTTATTTATTTATTTTTGACATCTAATTTGAAAGTTTATTATCAATATATAGGTTCACTTTGTGAAATTATCTGATCATCACTTAAAGTATAAATATTTCGTCTGAAAATTGAAAGATGTCATTCAAGAAAAATAATACTACTGCTGGTTCGGACACGGATGCCGCTTCGGCGGTTTGTCCGGGATAACTGGCCCGCAGTATCCAGGACAGATGTAATCAGCATCTTCACAAGGATATATTTCAACATCTCTATACTATCGCCAGAAGGAACCGCACAATACTTGGTAAAGGTTCGTGTTATATAATTGTTCCCACAAATCTCTGGAATTGAAACACATGCGAAATTAATAAAATATCTACCACATCAATGTGGGAACTATTATTAAATAGTTGACACAACCACATGTGGTTATGGAAATCATAAATCATCATATTTTACTACGTCTGTGGTTGTCTCAACCATAGAGTTTTTTACATGAGGAAATTATATTAAATTGTATTTTCTGAAAACGTATAGATTTTGTGCTTACTTTGTGCTTCATGTCTAAAAGTAAATACTGTTTCACTCTCAGCCAAAATGATTCCGAAGAAGTAGGCAAAAAGTAGAAGTAGAAGATTGATTTTCATGAAGGCCATGATGATTGATGACAATTCTTACTACTACGTTCAGTAGAACTGTTTTGGTTTGCCTCTTGGAATATAAGTAGCAAGCTTGCGAATATATAGTGACGTTTCCTCGTTCACAAAATTCACCACATAACACCAAGTAAACAGATTGATTATTCTGTCCATTGTTGGTTTAATTAGTGTGTAATTAAACCTCACAAGATTGAAAAGTTTCTCTCTTGCTTATTATATAATTTAATTTCGGATACCTGTTCATTATTATAAGTAGATTCACGACTAATTAAAATAGATTGAATTTATTTTAAATATGTATATATGTTAATTTTCAAAAGAAATAAGACCTAAGACGACACGTGTTTTACCAATTTTGACAAAAATTTGTTGACAAGGTTATGAATATTTTAATTTTGAAAACTGATAAACCGATATCATATATTATCAAAAAATTTTCAAAATATTTCTTTAGAGAGTGATATTTTTTAAATTAAACTTTTTGTTTCGTGGATTTTTCTCGAATTTATCGATTCCTTTTGTTTTTTTTTGTTTTTTTTTTTTTTTTTTTACTATAACACACGGAAATTTTAAACTTTTCTTTCAAAAGTGGAATAGAAAAGCTAGAGCGTTTTTATTCACGCGAAGATAAAATTTATTTGCTGATTAAAAAGAATAAGATTTGAATTCAATAAATTTAAAAGCGAACAAAGCATTCAAACGAATTCAATCAATTCAATATAATTTAAAAGAAATTAAAAGTTGGGTGGTTGACAAGAGGAAGACAGGAAAGAAGTATTTAAATATATGAATTATTAATATTATTATTGGCAGTGCATCCAACTTTAAAAAAATCCATATATTAATATAATATATATTAATAATATTAATACAATATTGACATAAAACAATATGACAATATAAATTAATGTAATTGACACAATACTTATAAACATATTTCATTTTAAATATTTATTAAATAATATTATTTGAGTAAATGAAGCCTTGTTTAGAAGATGGAAATTTTATTTATTTAATATTTTTAACCCATGCTCATTGAAATCGTTATTATTAAATTATTTTGTATGACAGTAGTAAACAGATGCCAAAAAGAAAACTAGACATTAGATGTCATTTTATTCTTTTAAAACAATTGGAATTACGTTTACCAGACTAATATTATATATTTAATTAATTAATTATAGCATAAAATTAGAACTATATTTTGACAAGCCATTGATTCTGAATCGATTATAAGAGGACAATCATTGTTAAATTTATCTGTCAGTGGTTATATTTCATCTTCGCTTTTAGAAAGGAAATTTAATTTTTACATTCTCATCAGAGAAGGTATTATTTTATTCCGTTTTAGGATAAAAATATAACTGGAAATTTTTTCTATAATCCGTTTTTTTTTTATTTTAAACTTCTGTAATATTATTTTCGTAACTCGTTTTTATTTTAAACTTTCGTAATCGCTTTTACATCACTAGTTGGCAATATTGTTGTCTAATTTATCTGTAAGTACAACCGCAACGGCTTTGCATACAAAATTGAATACAAATCATAGTTAACAAGGCTTGTCGATATGTTGTCCATGACCATAATATTAAATAGTTAAGGTCGGAGAACTTGTTACAATATTGTGCAAATATGTAATTCAATTTTAGTTTAATACATAGATTTACTGTTATTTGTATTCATTCTGTTTACTGATTTGCACATCACTGCCTGTCCACATTTCTACAATTTAAAAAAAAATTGTTTTCCTATAAATTACTTTCTTTAAAAAGTCTTTAAAAAATAATCTAATTTTTAAATAACTCTAAATAACTTGCTAAATTAGTTAAAATCTTTTATAAACTATTTGCACTGTTACTAATTGCAGTATAGTCTACATATTTAGTTTGTGGATATCTCCTGCAAGCTCTGCATCTAATGTTATATGCAAAGTAAGATCCCATGCTTCATTTTTATAGTTGAATATATTTTTAAGATAGGTAATACTTCTTGAGAAGATTCTATATGAATTACGATCTTCTATCATTTGCCCATCACGGTATTCATAATTCTTCTATAGTGACTGCAACACGAATTTCCACTTCGCTAACTTTGCGACGTGATCCCTAACACCCATCTAAAACCGAAGGTGTGTCATTTGAGCCATTGAATGTGGTGTGTTCAGTTATATGCGCACGTAGATAGATATATGTTTGCCTTAGTCATCTTCCACAACTTACTACCCTATCTGTATGTATCAGTGTCGGAGTGAGAAGAAGGAAACGAGTTTCCCTACACATTATTTTCCAAGAATCTCAAGTGTTCTTCGGGATGAGTCTTTCTGCACAAGACAGGTCAGAATTCGAAGGAAGAAGGTAAAGATGATATAAAAAACGACAATTGATTTCGTGGTGTAATTGATTCGATTACACAAAGTCCTATATTTAATCCGTCAAGTCTGCGTCGCTAAACTCACTACGGAAGCCTCTCTAGAAAGGACATAGGAGGAAATTAACTAATTTCCGCTTTTCCACAAACATTCCTGGATCGTTTTAGTGTTCTTGACGCGATAAGTCTAATTCCTTTTATCTTATGCATCTGACAGTCGTTCAAGTCCTTTTCAGCATCTATATTCAGTTTATTTTATGTTATATTTCAACCTATGAAGTTTCCAAATTTAGTGCGGGTCGAACCTTCGAAAGTTCTTGATGTTGGTAAATTTCGACAATAGAAATCTAATTTTACTTATCAATTATTATAATTGTGTGCATATTTTTTTACCCAGCAGTGATACTTATTTTTCAAATAGAAATATATAGGTAGATCAAAAAAGTAGAATTTTGCTTCTTTTTATTTAAAATATATATTATAAATGGCTAAAAATGGTTTAATATACTTTGATAGTTAGAGGATAGAGGACCTTTTGGATAAAATATTATTAAATTACGAAACTTTGGTAACAATATAGATGCACGGTGTACATATAATAATTTTCTGTTGCAAACATATGTCCGAAGTGTAGGGTAATGAATACTGATAGGTATACTTTCATACATAATGGACAAACTTCAAATTCCCTATTTCATAATTTCCCATTTAATTAAATTCTCTGACATTAACAAGCAACTCAATTTATAACTATTTAAACTAGGAAATATGAACACTCGCAGTTTACATAAATTTAAAGTTTTACTGATTTTTTCAACCCTAGCTACGTTGTTGACTTGAGGAAGTAGATTTCAGAACACGTATAACTGTCAGAAATGTTCGTATTTAATACAGAAATGTAGTAAAACGTTTTTACGAAAGGGACTCTCTTTTGGAAAGTAAATTGTACACCAGCCTAGTTTTCAATACACATAGAAAGAAAATGTTAGGAAAAAGGTGAATATAGAAGTTTTTGTTGTGACCGAGGATGGGGAGGGAGTATAGTTAAAGTTCGATCGAATGGATATCAGAGTTCCTGAATTACTGTGGCCGCCGCGGAAACCGGCGACACGGTACCAGCTGACACAAAGCCGATTTCCATTGGACCCGACGGATTTCTTTGCCAGCGTTGCGAGTTTTGATTGGCAACACGTGTACCATGACGTAAAATAAATTCAATTTCCGCCACGCGACAGAATAAAGCTTCGATAGCTTGCGGTTCGTGAGATCTATGATAAAAATAAATTTGATAACAGATCTCTACACTTTTTCAAAAATAAACAAAGCACCTACCTAATGACGGAAACTGTTTTAGATATAAAATTTCGAGAACGTTTCCGTTACGAAACACCAGACTGGTTAAATTTGATAATTAAGACGGTAAAGTTTTTTAATTAAACTTCCGGTTATGATACTGCAAATTATAATTTCATATATTTATCTCGGAAATTTTTCATACAAATGTTTGATAAAAAAGAGTTTTATAATAAAGCCTTTTTTCGGTATTATATGTAGATTTGAGTATGGTGGTGTCAGCTAAAATTTTTCCTATCCATTCATAGTGGTTGACGATTCCAGTAAAAATACTAGGCATCCCTTTGCTCTTTACATTGCTGTATGCTGCGATTCCAACTAATTGTCCATGCATAATTAAAGGAGCCCCAGAGTCGCCATTAGTTAGTTCTACGTCTCTAATCAGTATTAGTGATGCTCCTATTTTCACAATCTCGGTATTTACAAACACAGACTTAACTCTCAGTATCCCATTGGAAAATCCCTCTTCCCTTTTATTTATTAACTAATAACAAAAGGACAAGAAGTAGTTTAAAAAATGACAAGAACAGGATAAAAATAAAAATAGAAAATAATATAAATTTTATCAACTTACACTACTAACTCCGTAACCGAGAACTTTCAAATAAACAGATCCTCGTCTAAGAAAGTCATTTGGCTGCAATAAATGGATTGGCCTAAACCCTGATCTTTTCTTTATGTCCTTCGTCAGCTGAAAATAAAATATTTGTGTCTCTTCTTACTTTTTACACAATATATGGATCATAAATTAATTTTACCTTAAATTCTTCTGAAGAAATTATTTTAAACATATTTATTTCATGAGAGTCTTTACCTCAATCAGAGAAATGTCATTATATTCCTCCTCTAACATAAAATTATTATGTATGTAAATTTTCATGATCTTGTAAATTTGAACGGAATTTATTGTATCTACACCATTTAATCCCATCATGACTTCCGTCTTTGAAACTTTGCTATAAAATATATAAAAAACACAGTTTTTAAATATAAACGTAGAAATATGTAGACATTTATCATTATAGGTGTTCGTGAAACTCTTACTTTCTATAAAAAAAAGTTGCTGTTGTAATTAATAAGCGGCGACTAATCAGAGTGGCTGTGCAATACTCTTTAGAGTCACTTGTCCTCACTATAGCCTATACAAATTTTATAAACATAAACAACCAAATTTGATGAATTTTAAAAAGTACAATATTTAAAATATATTTAAAAATTTTGAATTCTTTACTTACCATGTAAGATGCTTCTTCAGGATTTATTTCATCTGCATTTAAGAGTCGCTTCGAAAATGAGTGACTATAATCTTCTGTTTAAACAAAAATCTTATAAACTTAGCTACGTATATTCTAATTTTATATGCGAATAAGAGACACAAATATTCAGACATTATAAATAAATATTTCTCCTTTAGATTTTCGCTTACCTTCCTTGTTAAATTTCGCATTTGCAAACCTGCTGAGTGCTAGAAACAGTAAAATGTAAATTAGTTTCATTTTAAAAGTGATACTGCAGCAATAATGTGAATCTGAATAATGCAGCTTTCCGTATAAAAATAGTCCATGCTTGGATGTTCTATAATAAACATCTCTACCGGTATTGATAATGATTAGAAAACCTTCATAACAGCGCGGAAAATATATGACATATCATTTATCATTTTTAACAAATTAAAGAGGAATAAATTGAATTTTTTAAAATTATGATCGAGAATTTAAAATTGGATGAAAATATGTGACCTGTTGCGAGGAAAAGGAGCGAAGCAAGATTTTTCAGAGCTAGCGTTTGAAATATGATATGCCCGAAAAATGCACTATTTTTCATTCGCACTTTGTCGCTCAATTGTCAAATTTTTTGGAGTTTTTTGGATCCGTTCATTGGAAAGAGTAATTCACAAATTATTTTTGAACCCTAAGGTCCCTTTCTTCGCGGCAGGTCACATATATATGTATATTAAAATTTTTCAACAGTATATAAATTCCTGGTTTTGTTAATCTCTGGCGCAGACTTTCTAATTTAACATAAAAATCGTAAAGTAAAGAATATAATGCGAAAGCAGAAATGCATTAAAAAATTTTATTTTCCAGTTTCTTATTACATAGCTGAAGTGCCATATCTTATATATTTTCTCGTATTTTTCTTAATGTAAGTTGTATCCATTCGTAGTGATTCACGATACTTGCAAAGATGCCAGGAGAACCTTCTTTATGTGTTTCTATGTAAGATGCGACTCCTACTAATTTTCCATTCATAATTAAAGGGGCACCAGCGTCGCCATAAGAAAGATCGACATCTTTAAGCACTAAAATAGACGCGGCCAAATCAACAATGCCTGTGTCTACGATGAGAGCTTTTGATTTTAGAATGCCGCTGGTTAAAGAATTTTCATGCTGGTGAAAAAAGAAAATAGTTTGCATTAAAAAGAGTCAAAAAATTATATCAGAGTAAAAATTGTATTAGGACTCAATGCAGGTTCTAACTAGTGCCCCACTTTTATTATGGCTCTAGGTAGAAGATTTAACTAGATCTACGCTTTCAATCGTACATACTACTTTTAAAACAGTCCCTATACAAAGGATTTTAGAATTGTGTTTTTGATTTTTTTTTAAAATAACTGTCTTAAGAATTTTCACGAGTCTAGCTAGAATCTGATTAGTTCCCTATTAGTGGCTAAATTGGCGTACTACCTGTGTATTTTCTTTTTAAAATACATTAAAAAGATATAAAACAGTTTTTTTGGACTTACATAAGTAATTCCGTACCCCAGAACTTTCATGAGTTGCATTTTTTGGCGAAGAATGTCATTTATAGTCAATAAAGGAATCGGCTTTATTAAATTGAAAAATTTTTCTGTTTTTGGTTTCAGCTGTAGAAGTAGGAGAATAATTAAGCTTTTAAAGAATCGTTGAATTTTGGTAAAGTGTTAAAAACTATTTTTCGAAAACTTACCTCGATCAATGCGATATCGTGATATTTTTCGAAACTTGTGAAATTCGGATGTAGATAAGTGTCTTTGACGTCGAATGTTATTGGTTTCAAGAACTCAAGTGAAGGGAAGTAGACTTTGAACGTTTTCCCCATGCTGAAAGTTATTCATTTAATATACATAGTGTATTATGCACCAAGGGGGAGAAGAGAAATTTTTTCGACTTGCGTTTGTTTTCAATACGAATTGAAAGAGGTTCTCTCTCTCAAGCATTATTTTGAAAATTATTCAAGCAAATACTTACTATAATGTAAAGAATTTTGCTCCAGAAATGAGCACACGTTTAGTAATTACAGACGCTGTACAGTTTGCATTATTCTCGATTGCACTTACAATAGCCTAAAATTGTAAAAATTGAGATTTTGATTATTAATAGTAGGAAAATTTGCAATCTGAATGATAGTTAATATTTTAAATTTATTACTTACCATAGAATACTGTTCTTTACCGGTTGGTTTCTCTGTATTGAACAATCGTGGCGCGAATTGAGGGATGTCGTCATCTTCTGTTTAAATATGTAAGAAATGTCCTTAAAATTATTCAAAATATTGATGATAAAAATAATACGAAATATAATAATAATTTTTTGAATTAAAATTTTGCAAAAATTGGGGTCTTAAAAAGATAATTTTAAAAATGTATTTTTCCATTAGAGAAGCTTTTCATATTTTGAGTGTAATACACATAAATTCACAATTCTTCTATTTCTAAAAAATTGGAAAATTATATAAAAAGGGAGAAGAAATTTGAAGAGTTTAAAAAAAGATAGACGAATATAAAAAACTTGAAAAATATTATATTAAATTCTTCTTCAATCATTTTTGACTTACCATTTTCGAAAAGGAAGATTGCAGAAGCAAATCCGCTGACTGCGAGAAGGAGAAAAACGTAAATTGATTTCATTTTCGAAAATGATACTGTGATATTCTCGGGATATCTCTGCCTTTTATATAAAAAAAATGCTTGCACGGATGTGCTAAGTGAGTCGACGTTGATAGTGATTAGGAATAGCTTTTATCAACGGAAGATGTTAATACTTATCTTTTTTTTTTTTTAATTAGGTAATTCAAACGAGTAATCATTATTATCATTACTAATTTTTTTTCACTTTTATTATTTTGAAAACATTCGATTATTCTGTAAAATCAATTCAAATTCACGGAAGTTCTTCACTTTTAATTTACACATTTTCCAATTTTGGAATATGGGAAAATTTCACTGAAGCGTAGAGTAACGAGAATTTTAACTCAGTAATTATTCAATATTGACGTTATTCAATATTAAAAAGATTTTTACATATTTGAAGAATTTATATTAAATTTCAGAATGTACCAGAAGTTTTGAACGTTCCAAACAATTTTTTCCCAATTCTATTTTATCCAAAAATATTTTTCCAATTAAAAATAACAATACATATTGCAATATTCTTTCTTACTGATTTATTTGTAATGCAAATGTATAAATATTTTAAAACTGTTTCTAGTTAAAAATACAATCAATATAAAAATTTGCTCATCTGAATGTTCAGAACTTTTCAGTCATATTACAAACGGAAACCAGGTAGTTGAGAATTAAATTCTGAAATTAAACTTCATTTTTCTCGAATTACAATAAAAATGTAAATCTGCAAAAGCCGAAAAAAGCTTAGATATCTTTCTAAATGGTCCCGAATGAACGGTTCCAGGAAATTGTTACCCTATAAGAATCAGTATGTTACAGTGACAGTAATTGCAAGAGTCGGAGGAAAGCGACATGCGATTCGTTTGCCTAAAATGAGGTTGGGTAGAAAGAAATGCACCTACAGGAGAGCATTGAATGGGGTTGTCGGGGGAAAGGAATACGTGCTGTGATAGGGGCTGAGAAATTAGAAGACTGAAAGGAAACAGGGATTGTGAAAGACGAGAAGAGGAAGAGACTGAATTTTGTCAGGATGGAAGTGATCTTCTAAAAAGGGAGTGGAAAAAGAGCTTGGAAACAATGGTTTGCAAAAGGGGGGTGAGATAAGGGGTTTTCAAAAAGATGCTTTTGGAAAAGGGATTTGGGAAGAGTAAAATATCCATAGTGACACATTCTTAATACGAATTCCGATGGGATATTTTTTGTGAGAAATACTAATCTGAAAGTTGAAAATACTTGGCCACATTCCCTACCTCTTTCCAATTGGGGGAGGGAGTATGACTAAATATTTTTTTGCAGAAAAATATGAATCCTAAATTTTAAAATATTTTCTTATACTCCCTATCCTTTCTACAATAAAATTAGGGGAGGGGATGTAACCAGATATTTTTTGTCAGATCATGTTTTTTTTTTACCAGAAAAGAGAATCTGCAATTTGATATATTTGATTACACTCCATACTTTGTTGCTACTAGTATAGTATATACTTGCCAGGAATTTGGAAAAAAGGTGGGGGAAAAACGATTTGAAAAAAGAGTTTAATTAAAGAAGTTAGAAAAGTGGATATTGGGAAAAGAGATTTTGAAAAGCGGTTTTAAAGAGGTGTTTTGAAATTGGATTTTAAGAACGTGGGTGAGTCTAAGGGGTTTGAGAAAATGTATATTTGATAAAAGGGTGAGATAGATAGAAAGGGTATAGAAAACAAGTGGGAAAAGGAATTAAAGAAATTAGAAAAGTGGGTCCAAAAGTAAGGTTTGAAAAAGGGGGTGATATAAGAAGTTTTGAAAAATGTTATTACAAAATTGATATGAAAAAAGGGTGTGAAATACAATTTAGAAAAAGAAGGCTATATAGGTTGGTTTGAATAAGGGTTTTTTAAAAAGATCGTTTTGAAAAAAGTGTTTGAAAAAGAAAGTTGGAAAATGTGGTCGGATAAGGGATTTAGACGAGCGGCCTCTGAAAAAGGATGGAAAAAGCGCGCTGAAAAAGGGGTTAGTAGAAAACAGTATAGTGAGTGTTAAATAAAGAGATATTATAAATTAAAAGAATGAAGACTAACAAGAAACAAGAAATAAGAAAAGAAGTTCAAGTTTAAAAAAAGAGATACTAACATTCGAGAAAGAACTTAGATTTAGAAGAGGAAGAGAGATTAAGTTTGAAGAAACAGAGACTAAAGTCAGAGAAAGCGAGACTGGAATCAAAGAGAGGTTTGGGGTGGGGGGGGGGGAAAGGCTAGATTTGGAGAAAGAGAGAGCGGTTAGATCAGTAGGGGATGGAAACTAGAAATGAGTATACGGGTGCCTTTAGGAGTGAGAGAGAAATCCCCATAAAAGAGGAATATGGGTTGGGGGGGGTGATTCGCCCCGCCCTCATCGGCGCCAAACGACTCGCTTCAGCCGACTGTCGTGGTGCCGCTGAGCTGAGCGTCCCACTCCCTCCCGCTCAACCACCCCTAGAATTTCCACCCCCGACTTTCTGAGCGCCCCTACTCTCTGCAAGCTCTGTAACTCCTAACCCCCCGCAACCCCAAACCCCTGCAAGCGGATCGATCGTCCCCACGGCGCCACCGACGCCTCGGAAACACCGCCAGCGTTCTCGCTCAGTCTGAACTCGGGTTCACTCAGTCCACGACCGTTTGCCACGAGACTTCGATCTCGCACACTAACACACACGCTTTTTCTCTTCCTTCTTTCTCTTTCTCTTTCTGTCCCTCTGTTTCCGTCGCAGAGCCACGGACCAGTGATCAGCTGAGGATAAAGACGTGAGAGAGAAAGGAGAAGACACATTAGTATCAAACAATATAAAAAAAGCCAATCGCAGCGTAACCGGTTCGTCGTCGTCGTCGACGCCGTGAGTTTCCTCACATTTGGATCACCAGGTGAGTGAAAAGAAAAAAAATACCGAGATAAATATTTAATATGTAGGTTTTCGACCGAGTTAGTGTTGTCGAAGAGGAAATTCGAGGGTTCAAAAGGCCGGGGGTTGTTTTCTTCCCTGGCTCAATATATACACAACGCCACGCGAAGGTTACTTCCCGCAGGTTTCATCGATTTCGTCGAGCCGCCTCACGCTCAGGTGCACCAGCAGCGTAGTTTGACGAGGTCAAAGGTCGCGTGTCGCCGGGATTAGGCATAATTCGTTTAGCTGATGTCAGAGGATGCGAAGCCGTTGCGCCGTTCACGCATCGGCACCAACGTGCTCGCGAGGGTTGATAGAGTATATATAGGGTGCGTGAGTGGAAGGCACATTGCCCTTACAGCTGGAAAGAGTACATACCTAGATAAGACCCTATACTACTTTAGAGAAAAAGTGGTGGGAATGGAAAAGTCCAAAGAAAAGTACTTTTCGAGTTTGAGGATCGTTGGCAGTAAAGAAAGTCATTATTTTGGATTACATCACTGGGGATGGAGGTACCATCTCTCTTTAGGTTATGTTGTTGTAAGATATACTGATATATATATATATATATATATATAAGATATACTGACTTGATGTAGATAGCAGGATTTGATCTTTTGAAAGAAATGAGAATATTTTTAAAAAATGAATATTTGCTTTCTTGCGAATTAGAGCTTTTTATTTTGAGCTGCGACTTTAAGTCCTAGTTTCAATTTTGAATGGACCTGGTATTGATGTTTTCTTCTGAAGCATAGGCACATCTTTAAGCTTTCCGAGCAGCGGTTTTTAATTAAAAATAGAGATTGCATGAAGATGTGTTTGCTTTAATTTAGTTTTAGAATATTTCATTGAGAGGATTGAGACTGTATCGGAAATTATATTTTTAATTACGTGAATTCGTTCACGAAAAGGGTATAAAAAGGGTTTAAAGAAGGTGAAAAATATGATAAATTAATCAAATGAAGAGAATTTATTTGTTTTTTAATTAAGTTATTATTTTTCTTTTGTTTCATTTCTTTCTTAAACTCATATACGAATATTAAAAAGCCAATCCAGCCAAACGGTTTATATATATGTATAATATATTATTAGAGGGTTGATTGTAGGGTTGAATGCAGCGCCCCCCCCGGGGGGGGGCGCTGCATTCTCAATTCTTCCAAAACAGAGTAGTTATTTTTGGACACGGAAGTATTTTATCAGGAAAATGAATGGATTTTAATATAAAATTCATGCTGATAAACAAAAATCACATATTCGAAAAGAGGAAACTTTTACCCCTGGATCTTCACGTCATTGAGTTTCCATAGTAACACGTAAACAGACCCTCAATTTCCCATGCTGGTAGATCTTGATAGAGGGTATTTTAATACTGAATTCATATTAAAATAACAAAGTTTTTCACAAGCATGCTTTTTTGAATATTTAATCGAACAAATAATTCTAATAAATATGAATGAGATTATATTATTTTTCGAGCATTTAATAACACAACAGTTAAGTACAAATTAATGCAATTTGCAATAGTAATTAACTGCATTAATGTAAATATTTAAAATTAATATCGAAGAGTAAATTGAATCTCAGATTGAAATTTTAAAATTACGTGTAAATAAAAAATTATTAAAATAATTAAAAATTCTGGTTCTGTTATTAATGTTTTTAAGCCTATCATAGACTGACTAACATTTTTGGGAATGACCTGTAAAAAAATTGCATGAAATTATCTTTAATTATCTTTTATTCCATAGAACTGAATTGGGATATATGATAATAGCAAATAATGAATCATAATAAGAGAAAACTAATACATATATTCTGTGGACAATGAAAATGGAGAAGAGGTTGTTGAATGAATAAACGTACATGAAAATAAATGTGATTGAGGGGTCTGCGAGATAAATAATAAACCGATTTTATCCATAGATATCTTTCTCCATTCTAAAAATAAAAAAATAAATTAAACATCTTTAAATATGCAGAATTATCTTCTCTAATTTGAAAGATCTTTCGAACTATTATACTTTCCATAAGACATAGATTTTATTTTAGCATATAACATAAAAACTATTTTTATTTCGATAGTAAGGTTTAACGAAAACCATCCAATTTCTGGAGTGAAATCTTAAAATCACACTCTTGGAGGTAGAATTGGCTGCACGTAATTTTAGCACTGGAATCAGTGTTGAAAAAACACTTTATTTTTTGCGTGACACCCTTCTCTAGAAAAAATCTGGCTTGAAAAGAGCCCAAAGTTCTTCTGTTACCCGGGGTTGTAGGCAGAAAAGAATGATTTTTTATGCTGATTGAAATTCTCTCTTTTGATATGTTGTAGATTTTGCTTGAGATTTTTAAATAGACAAGTTTTTCTTGAAAGTATGTTCAAAAATATTTTGCTGAAATGAAATTTCAATTGGGTAACTTGTTTTTGAGTATAGAAGTATAATACTGTTGAAAAAAGTTTTTTGTTTATTTTTAATAAGTATATTACCAAATGTGACATTAAATAAGCTACTATGAAATCTGAGAAGAAGTTTCTCTAGTGTCTACAGTTTGAATACATTGATTACATAATTTTGTGCCGCTTTAGCTAAATTTATTCATTACCTAGAGAGCTATTAATACAGCGTTGATTAATAGCTACAAGTTGTATTTAACAAACACTTATATAGTAGGTTAAATGTTAATTACTGCCGACTCACTTAAAAACATCAATATTTTTAAGATCATAATGTTCCTACCAAAATAGGCTTTCTATTTTTTTATAAATTAAATAAGGCGTGGTTTTACAATTAGTTATTAATACACTTTTCTCAATTTCGTTTTTTTTTTGTTGACAATAACCCCAAGTCTATTTCTTATTTCTCTTGCAAACTTTTTTTATCTCTGACTCGTGACATTTACAACATTTTTTACAAGGGAAGAGCTATATTTAGTTTGTGAATGAGATATGTTAAAAAAATATTAAATATTGTAAATGCCGTTATCCATTTATCATTTACGAGTCTTTGGTTCTAACTAAAAAAAAAATTACAAAAGGCTCGAGCAGTGTTCGAAGGAATAGACTAGGTGACCTGATTTGCGATTCGAAAAACTGGGACACTGAACAATTGAGGGCGTAAAGAAAAATAGTAGCATTATATTAATATTAAGATTTGTAGTAAAAGAAAAATTATTCCCAACCTAGAGATTATTAACGTTCACAAATATTTTTTTGATACATATATATATATATATATATAATTGAATCGTGAATTTAAAAAATAAAATGCTTTTATATTTTATATTTATATATACTTATTATTTAATTTCTCTTATAATATACAGATCGATTTGATTATCCTATAAAAGTACCGTAATTATTGTATGGATGAATTTTCTGATAACAAATATTTTTTTGGGTCAATCGATTCTGCTTTTTATAAAACACATATTTGTTTAATTGTAGTAATTTTGCAATTATTTGCTGATGAGACTTTTTGCAATTAGACAGCCGATAATTCTTTTCTAAGCGCATGTTATTGAGTTCGCACATCTGCTTTTCGATATTTCCTTAGAAATGGGTTATCGACTCATGAAAATAAAAAATTTTTCTTTATTCCCTACGACCAATTTCGACACGAAAATGTATAAGGAGAGTGTTAATTTTCATTCCATTTGGGCAAGCATCGCTTTCTTATGCAGCAGTACAATTTCCTTGACATTGTCGTGCTCGATACATTAGCAAACTAGACCATGGTCGGTATTATCGATAATCTTTGCGAGTATTGTACACTTGTGTGTGTGTGTGTGTGTGGGGGGGGGTAGCATTAAGAGTAAGTGTACGCCAGGTACGTGCACAATTGAACCTGGGATTGTCAATCGAAAGTTCTCAAGGTCACGCGAATGAACTTGCTCTTTGCTTCGCACTTTTAAACTTCCGGTTTAGTCTTATTTAAATAAACTCCTTATAAATTGGCATTATTTAAATTATAACTTATACCTTTATAGAGAATATTTCTCTGCACAAAAGGATGAAATATTTTCAGAGGATATGTGCTATATTTATGGGAATTAAATGCCCTAAACATTGAAAATAAAGATAAGAAATGTGATTGAACTTTGGACAGAATATATCAGCTTTCGAGACTCGATTCCCGTTGGGCTGGTCCCTTTACCTTCCCTCTCAGTATTTCGCATTTGCAAGTGAAACACGTAAAAAGAAAAAAATAGCATCGCGCTTCTGAGTAAGTTCTTACATTGTCGATAAAGGTTTAAGGTTTTTCGGTTCAACTTGATTCGCTTCGCTAGACCTTCTCCTAGATAGGAGAAGGTCTATATTCCCCTATACATTTAGGATTTTTCATGTAATCTGCAAGCTGTTACTTCAGCATGAAGACGCCTTCTATATTTCTCGCTTTTAGTTTAGATGTATCGGAAATTTAATAAATGCACTTTACCTTAAATAAAAGTGTGAAAATCCCCGCACCACTTCAAGTGAAACTGTTGAGATAAGAGGATGCAATTCGTATGTTTTATAAAAGTCTTTTTTCTCGAGATTTCAATTATTTTCTTTTAAGGGCACTTCATTTCAATTCCCCAATTACAGAAACTCTCAGGTCTTCCAAATCCTCTCTTTTCTCAACTAGCTTCTGTTAAAATTACTTGCAATTTCTTAGAGATTTTGCTAAAGGAGAGAGAAGTGCAAAAACATTTCCCGAGCACAGCCGGTTCTTAACAGATGAGTTAAAAAGTAGACCTATTATTTCGAATATAGGACATTTAACTTTATAGAATACACAGTACACACTCTAGAGTGGTTTAAGGTAGCTACTTGGCGTAACCCGTGATTATTACACGGGAGACCGGGGTTCGATTCCCCGCTGGAATGCTAATTTTTCCAGCGGAAGACTGCCTAAATATGCAAATTCTCTCTGAGTATTGAGAATTGTATCAATCTTCGGATTGTTTCCTGAGTATTTGTATTTATTGAATAATAAACAATAAATAAATTTTATCAACTTTCCTGTTTCTAGAAAAAACTCCTTTTATCAAAAATATTTAGTCACACGCGCTAAGAGAGGTATAGGGGTCTTAAATATTTTCAAGTTGCAGATTCACGTTTCAAGTGAAAAAGCTTAATTGTCAATAATTGGTTACACCTCTCTCCCTAATTAGAAAAGCGTAGAAGGTGTGATAAAATGTTTTCAAATTCTTTTTTTTTTCGCAAAAAAAAATTGTCCTGTGAAAATCCGCCCGAAAAATTTGTCACTTTATGAATTATTTCGTCCTTTGTCTATATTCCCTTTGATTTTGCTGGAAATGAACAACACGTACACAAAGGACTTCTCTCATCAGCGTGACCCGTAGAGAATCCGCTAGTAGGCTCCTTGTAGAGAACATTCAGTACTTGACACGGTGACATTAGGACATAGAATTTGACACTGACAAAGCCATTTGCGAGTGCCATAGGCACAGCTATACATAGGTATAGCTGATATATATTAGGGTTTGATAGCTAGTGTTGGAAGGGTTGATAAATGCGCCACGGAGTGTAATTAATGGCGCGGCGGAGCGATACGTCGCCATATGATTATGCGACTAGACCCACCTCAGCCTGTTATAATAGATTACAGTCCTCTGGCGCTTATTTGCATGCAACGATAGGGCGCCTTCAAAATCGGCGATGCCTTTGGATGCCTTGTTTAAACAAGCTTGTTTACGCTCGTCCCCTTCGCCTCAAAAGCGAAACGACACGACGCAGCACGACGCTCAGTAATTTTATTCTTCGTGTCGGATCAATTGTCGACCCGATCCACTTGGTCCTTTCCCATTCTTCAGTCAAGCATAGCAAAAGTCTGCAAAGAGCACAGAACCTACTGGAATTATTTTTAGACAATGACCTTCAATAGCTCGAGCATCTAGTCGATATTTTCACCCCAATGGGACAAGGCTGATATTTCTTATTAAAAATACTCCACCCCGTAGGTTATGTGTGTTAAACGATCGTATCAAGCAATGTTGCGAAAACCGGGTTTCCGGTCTCAAGGTCTTGCAATGATAAATGATTATATACTTGAATAGAGTAAATTGTATTTGCCCTTCTTATCGAGGATCTTTTGCTTTAGACATGTCCTTTGAACACGACATTTTTTCTTTGCGACAAATTTGCAATTTCAAATAGAAATTGAAAGATGAGAAAGTGTAGTAACACCCCCGACTCTAATTAGCAAGGGGTTGGGGTGTGACTAAATAATTTCTTCGTCTAGATTCGCTTTTCTGGAAAAAAATTCTACTTGGGAAACAATATTTGGCCACATCCCTCTCATAAGTAGATAAATCATCAGTAGGGGGTATAACTAAATTATTTAATGTTCTAGAGACTTTGTGATAAAATAATTTAGATTCTGATGATTAAAAACTATACTACCAGCTCTAAAGGAAAGTTTTGATTTCTAAATTTGAAGATTTAAAGCGAAAAGAAGTTTAATTCTAAAAGTTTCGATCAAATTCGTTTAGACTTCTGTCTAAGGAAGTTGTGAAGTTTTTATCAGACTCGTAAACTCGAATCACAGGTGTTCGAATAGTGTTTTGCTTCTTTCGAATCACCTTTTGAACTACAAATTAACTAAGAATTTAAATAGGTTTATTTTAAACCTGACATAAATTTCATGATACAGTCATTTTCCCCCTTTCACAAGTTTTCAGTATGCATAGAGCATTCTTATCTTATCTCCATTTTCAGTCAGAACGATCCAGCGTATTAGAAGTTTGAGTCCCTAGATTGCAATTTCGGAATCTGAAGACATTCTTGTACACCCCATAAAAATTTTTTAGTCATTTCATTAGCATTTTCTGGCAATCGGTGAATAGTCCTATTTTCTCTTTTGTTTTCGTTATCCTAGATTCTCATACTTGAAAGCCACCCTAGATCGCTTTACTATTATGCACGTGTAGCAGGCAGGTCGCGCGGGATGTCAAGGATACGATTTATCATTATACGGTTATAAGAAAACGAAGTCCTATTTCTTACCGTACGAAATTTACAATCGATAATATACATTTACGAAAAGAAATCACGCACTCTTTGCTTTAGGGTTCATTTATAATCTTCCCTCTATAATGACATTGGAATTAATTTCATATCGATTTCCCTTTTCATAATTAGGATTTTGCTGACTTAAATATTAAAATGTACATTATAATTTTAATATTTAAATTCCTTTGACTTTTTTCTACTATTATCTATTATTTATACATCTTACTTTCGGTTTACACAAGAATCGATTTTTATATTATGAAACTTCTGAAATTTTAACGTTAGTCACAACCCCTCCCATAATTGACAAGGAGTAGGGAGTATGACCAATTCTTAAATGGAAAGGGGTAGGGTGTGTGATCTCTCGTATTTGTTTTCCTCGAGAAAAAAATCCTATCGGAGTCGGATTTTAGATAAAATAATTTTGCTTGTCTCATGTTGTTGCATGCGATGAAATAATTGTTGTGATCCTCGACATATCGCCCTTCAACCAAGTCAGTTAAGGGTAGAGATGCTCATACTTGACTTGTGCATACAAGCCTGCAGCTAGAGCTGCAATCAAAAAGTTTGTCCTACCAAGCAACTACCTACTCTACTCGCTACGAAGTTCGATCAGTCTGCCAGATCGTTTCTCCTTTCTAAAGTACCCTCCGCTAAAAACTGTAACACCGCAGTATTATTCTCTCTCTAGTTATATTTTATTTTATTTTATTTCTTTTTATGAATTATTTAGGCAAAAAACGTTGGAAGAAACAGTTGTAAAAATGTATTTTTAGTGTCCTATAAAATCCTAATAGAGGTTGAAATAAAAATTTCATTATAGTCATCTTCATCAGTTTCGATAGAAAGGTATTCTAAAAGAAATTTCTCATAAAATAAACCATATAAGGGAAAATAGTACTATTTTACTTCATTCCTATAAAAGGCCGTCGTGAAGGAAGTTCAAAGTGATTTCACACCTGCAATTTATTCCCCTTATAATGTTCAGTTACCCCAATTTTTTCAATATGCCGAGAAGCAAAGGAGAATTAGAAAATTTAAATACATAAATATTCGAGGTTCGTGACCAGAAATATTTAATTTTATGAGACAAGATCTCCGATGAAAGACAAGGTTCGAATATATTATTATAAGATTATTTCATGCTTATAGTCTAAATAAAGAGTAGAGGAAGAACACAGATATTGAATTAATTTTTTTATAAAAAATACTTGAGGTTATTTGCAAAAAGAATTCTGTTTTCTATTTTTTAGACAGACATAACATAATAAGTAACATTTTTAATAAATTACAATGGTGTAATAAACACAGAAAATGTGTGACAAAGTAAATACACGTTTTTATAATAAGAAGCGGACAATCGGGATCATGAATTCAATTAAAAGAGCAACGTCGACAAAGTTGGATTGATCGATCATATTAGAGAGTTACGGCATCCCTAACATTTTTTTCTTTCTTTATCTTTTAGGTCTGTCAATCCGGAAATGAATTCGGACAATTCCCATGAGTATTTTGGAAATTTCTTGCACAATCCCATGAAAAACCAAACTTGAAGTAAAAAATATGATAGATGTGAAATAGAAGTTATGGAATCAAAAAAAGAGTTTCGTCAGTGAGTTTGAAATAATAATAACGATCTCGAATGAAAATTTTCGAATGTGAACATCTATTTCCCTCTGGATTATTATAAAATAGAAGTATTCATTTCCTTTGTCGATTTTCACGCAGTTTGACGGCGTTGATTTCATTTTTCTTGTTTGGATATTGGCAAATCATAAAAGGGATGTTCTTGCATTGGCAGCTTCATTTTCGATAATTTCGCTCGACACGGCGAGTTGGTAGTGGATGTAATAGTAGTAGCCATTGTATCTACGTGAAAACCACACGAGCCAAGCCCCTTGGTTATCGACCGAATGGCTTATCGGGTTATCTCTTCTGGCCACATCATCCTCCGGTCGATCACGTGTTCAACCATTTGCATCGTGCACTTTATTTTCGACTAACCAGAATTGGTCGGTAACCATCGAAAGTACCAAGTAAATTTTATCGCTTGAACTCACTATTTAAAAAAAAAAGACTCCTGTTTTATCACCGAGCTTTTTAAACTTTTTTTTTATCTACATCAATCTTTTCTCCAAACTCATTTTGCATTTATTTATATGAATAATTTGAAACTAATAAGGATAATTTGAAAATTCAAAAACAAATTTAAAACCAAAAAGTTCTTTGTATTAAAGAAATAATTTTACTTTAAAAATTATGAATTCTTTTTCAATGAAAGTATTTTTCCTCAATTCCATTGGAAATCAATTATTACGCTGGATTTCTAAAGCAGAGTTCCAAATTTTAATTGCTAACTTTACAGTTGATTCGAATGGTAAGTTTAACCCAGTGGAATTGAATAAATCGATTGGAAAGCGGATTTATAGTCAGCGGCGTATAAAGTTCCGTGATTATCGCAGTGCAAAAGCTCTTAGAAATTCCAATGAAATTGTGCGCTGTCGGGGGATGACAAAGGGAAGAGGTAAATTCATGAAGATCTACTTTCCTTTCAAGGGATCATCCTATATTTTAGTATTTTGGTTTTCTGCACATGCAGAAGCTTGTGAATCCGACAGTGGTGAATGTTCGTAACAATTGTGTAGAGATAGAGTATCGCAAAGTACCCACAGAATTGTGTGTTTACATAGTCAAATATGCAGGACTGTATATACTATACAGTGGTCTCAGCAGCAATCCTACCATTGTTAAACAGCGCCTACATTCTAGAGCAGAATACAGTACACTGGGTAATTTCAGTATCCTTTAAAATTTTAAGAATTTATTATACCAACTTCAACTGACAATTAGTTCCAGTTTTTCTTTTAAAGGATTTAATCAATTTTTACAATCCCCTTTTCCAATTTCTTTTCCATACCTTTTTTAACCTTCTCAACTTCCGAGAATGAAAAATACAAATCAAATATATTATAATGTAGTATGCTGATAATAAATTTCAAGGTCATCAAAATTTCAGTGAAATGTAATGAGAGTACATTCAGTTACTTGCATATGGTTTTTGAATATAGAATTTTCCATCTAATTGTAATAAAAAAATTTATTAATATTACCTCGAATAAGACTGATGTCTAAATAAACCTTTATTTGTTATTTTATAATGCGCACTATACACACGGAAAAAATTAGTTATAAAAACTTTCCTTGACTGTTATCGACTTTAGGATAGGTCTAAAGTTTTAAAATATTTCATAACTTTTTTTCTAAAATCCGAAGAACTTTTTGTGAAGAATTCTAAAACAGTTGTCGTAATTTTCATTGACTTGATCGAGATGTTGAGAGTTAATGAAAATTTCGACAACTGTTTTAGAAATTCTTGGGATTTTAGAAAAAAATTATGAAATATTTTAAAACTTTAGACCTATCCTAAAGTCAATAACAGTCAAGGAAAGTTTCGTTCACTAATTTTTTCCGTGTTGTTAACAATCCGAAGATTGTTTTTTTTGTAGATCATCTCTATAAACCAAACATTTCTTTAGCTAGAAAAATTGTCTCTGTACAGCGGGGAATCGAACCCCCATCTACAGTGTAACAATTCCGGCTGATACCAAGTTGGTACCAAAGACCTAGAAACATATTAAAAATAATTTCTAGAAAGAACTGAGAAAACTTAACATTTAAAAAGCTTTTTTTTAAAACTAAATTTGTTGTCAATATTGAAAACAGTGCTTGAAAAAGTAATCTGCACTTCTTTCGTGTCGACTAGACGACCCAGCTTTGCGACCAAGCGCTCCCAGAAAATTTACGAGAGAATATTCTGAATTGTAAATTTGCATTTTCCAGTTTCACGTATATATCCAGTATTCACATTGGATACTGGCGGATCTACAGTGACAATGGCAGTTCCGCGGATCGCTTTATTTCATTCCTAAATAAAGAGTAAATCGGATCGTGTGCTATGTTATCGTCCGTAACATGGTGAAATCTTATTACCTAAACGTCGATAATTTATATATTCTGCCTCGAGACAGGACACTGAGAAAATCTCGAGATCGTACTTCGCGAATTTAAATTGCTACTTGGTCTTCTTCCGATTTGACTACGAGAGTAAAGTTTGAAAAATTGCCTTCGTGAAAAGCAGAAACTTTGTTTGGAGAATGGCCGCTTTATATCGAAAAATTATTTTTAGGATGCTGAACCACTTTCAAAGTTTGAACGACTTAACAACTTATATAAATCACCTTTAACTTAGATTTTGGGAATAGACAACGCATAAGGACAAATTTAAGATCTTATATTTTTAAAAAATATATATCTTATGATGAAAAGGATGATAAGTTTAATACTATCGGGGTTGATCAAAAGTTCTAGATAAAAGCTATTTTATCTGATAATTTTCCCGGATGGTACTTTACTGATAACATATTTGATTTGAATTGCATTATTTTACACAAAATTAGAAAAGCTAACAAGTTTCCTTTTTTGAAAAAGTTTGTAAGCTTCTTTCAAGGTATGAAAAGCAGGATGTTTATTTTGTTAGATCATATATGCTGAGAAGAAGACTTTATCATCATTGTATGCTAAGATCGCAAGAGCCACTTTACTTTACCGGGACTGAAGTCAGACATATCAGGTTATTTGATCGTGAAGAATGATTTCTACCTTCCATATTTTGTAGAAGCTATGAATTCAAGTTACTCCGTAACGTGTCGCCTCCTCGTATCAAAATATTGTACCAATCTTCTCTTGCGTAGTGCCTCTATTCGCCAAGCGAAAAATCTGAACTATATGCAAAGTCCCGTCTCAAGATATAGTTTGGAGATTGAATTTTCCATCCTGACGGACTTTTCTACATCCTGAAATGTCCCTATAGGTTCTCAAGAATTTCCGTCCGGCAAATTCCACTTGTTCTATGACCTCTGAATTTCAGAATCTTACAAGATATGGAAACTTTCAATTCTTTTCACTTCTTCAAGTTTTATTTTCTCTAGGATAGTAAAATATTTGAAAATTTGAGTACATTTTATGTGGGAAGGGTTAATTTTGTTTAAGAGAACTTTCAAAGTATAATTTTACTTGTAAAGTCCCGGGCATTTTATTTTCTTATTTATTTTCGTATCGTGTAGTAGCTGGATTGCAAAAAATTGTTATTCTTTCCTGTGTCAGAAGAAATCCTTTGGAGGTTTTTCATAGCCTGTGAAAAAAGCGAAGTCAGTCAATTATTTTACGACATTCACTCTAGAGCAAAATAAGACAACGTCCCGATTGCCTCTTCGCCTCGAGAGAATTCGGATTAAAGAGAGACCGACACTCTTATTGCCGACTAATAAACTTGGTTCGTGATGAGCGAACTGAACGGGGCGGATATTTTTATATAGTTAGTGCTCTATCTAGAACGTCTTATGAGATTGCACCAGTTGGGAAAGAAAATTTATGCCACGGGCGAACTTTTCCACCTTAACGATCAAAGAGACCAACGGAATGGACCTTAAAGAGGCCTTTCGCATGAAACAGAAATTTGGCTAGAATTTATTCCACCGTTCTTCATAAACTAATGGTTACTCATAAATTTTTCCTGAGATACCTAAGAAAAAGCTTATATTATTTTCAATTATTATAATGTAAACTTAATTCATTATGAAATTGGTACTCTGAGAAAATTAATTAATTATGTAATTACTTTTTGAAATTGAAAATTACTTTTTGACAAAGAATGTACGAATTTCACTTTTTAATCATATATGAATTGTTAAAAAACAAATGGTAGGTAGTTATAATACGGAGAAAAATTCACTGACTAAGTTGGATTAAATGTTTGAGAAGGGTTGACAATGTTTCGGCTCAATATTCGGAGTCTCTTAAAAAATGAATTTGGTCCGGATACCTTATATTGGAACTGTTTCCTTTTTTATTGTCAGAAGAGAAAGAAACTGAATAGAATAGACTCCAGACTTTGAAAAATACGCTTTCATGTTGATTTTACTCTCACGAAGTCCCTTGTCACACAGAGTGATATCATTTGGTTTTTTCTTTCCTTCCTTGCACATTACATAATTCTAGAGTGTTTTATGTTCCTGTGAAAATTGAAACACAAACTTGGCATGACACATAGACTGCTATTTTATAGGAGAATATTCTCGAGAGACTTTAATTGCATTTCTCTCTGATGTTGAATCGGTTTATTTTTCGCAAAATAAAACAAAATAAAACAAAATTTTAATCTTTTTAATTATTTAACATTGTTGACGTGGGTAAAGCAATTGATTATATACATCAGACATTTTCTTCCATTAAACTATCATCGTTTCTTTCACACGAAAAAAAATTTATTTTATCTGGCTAATCAGAGTCAGACTGTAGTCCTTTCATAAAAATTTAATTTAAAATTTTCTATACACGAATATAATTACTAATTAATTTTCCCGCCAGCACAGTCGACACAACATTCATGAGCCTGAATAGCTCTGTTTGATTTTCCCCAATAATATTAAGTTCTCCAACTCGACATTAATTTCTACTATGTAGAGAACAATATACGACTACATTGTACGGTTACTGTGGAAGGAGTTCGCTAGGGAGTTGACGGAAATACAGTGCGGTTCCTGACCTTCCCTTGTGGCGGGTTAGACATGGTTCGAGGGAAGAAAAAGGGATGAAAAGTGCAAGAGAGAAAAAAGTTAAAGCAAGAAAAAGACGGTAGAAAAAGGGTCACGGTTGGGAAAAGGAAGGGGGTTATGGCTGAGAGAAGAAAAGAGAGACCGGGAGAAAGCTGAGGTATTGGAAAATTGTGTGGAACGAAGAAATTCCGTAAGTGAAAAATTGATCGTAGTTTTGGTGGTGTCGGCTGCCTTCCCGTGGGATTCCCTTTCTTCCCATAGAGACACGTGCTTGAGTGAGAGAGATGGTGGATAAAACGAACGGGAACAGTATAAGAAGCGAAATCACCTCCCTCATTCCTTCAGAATCCTATATAGCTTCTTCAAAACATATTTTGCACATTTTATGTCTCTCTTCAACTGTGATGCGCGCGCGCGCGCACTCCCTCTCTCTTTCTCTCGTTCACGTGATTTTCCGTGGCAAGACCTACCGATAGTAAAGTCGAAATTTAGTTGCTTTGACAATACTATATCTTATAAGATATGAATTTTATTGAATCTCTCTTGAAGAAACCTATTGTGCAACTCTGCTCACCTATATGTATTTTTCCTAACCACTTTCAATCCCTTTTTCAAACCCTTTATTTTAAGCAATTTTTCCTATCTCTTTTTCTAACCACCTTTTTCTACCTTCTTCAAAATTGAAAATTAAAATAAAATTAAAAAAGAATCTTAATTTAATGATGCACAATTTTAAAGGAAAGATAGTTTAATGAAACACATGATTTCATAAATTATTAAAGGATTTGAAAAAATTTATAGTGATCTTAAGAAATTTCAAGGGATAAATAGACTTTAAAGGATTTAAAAGAATTTCAAGGGATGCGAAGGGATTTTAAAAGATTTCAAGTGATTGTAACGAATTTGAATTGATTTAAAAGGAATTCAAAAGAGTTTAAGGATTTCCAAGAGATTTATAGACATTTTAAGTGCTTTTTAATAAATTTCAAGGAATTTTAATAGATTTTCAGATATTTCAAGTGATATTAATGAATTCTAAAGGATACCTGCTATTCTACCCTAGATAGAAATTTTGGATATAGAACACCCATTCAGACCAACGATAAAACCAATAAGTGATTCTTCATTTTATGCATAATTTGACTTATAAGCTGTATTAGCTACTATAAATATAATATTTTAAGATAATCTGAAAGTAAACACAAGAGTTATTATAAAATCACCGACTAAGAGAAATTGTATCGATTATTATTAAAGGCACCGCGGTTTCACAAAAGCTTTTTACTTGCAACAAATAATTTATTGAACACGAATGATATTATGATACACATAATGATATAATATTTTTTTCTTCAATTTAATACAGAATCCAGCATAATTCAGCAAAAATTGAGAATCTACTAAAAGTTTAAGAATAACTCTCTGGCGATATTTCCTTCCATTTACTCATTTACAATCTCATGTAGATTACTCGTATTGTATAAACGAAATATGCTGGAGGCAGCGTATTTTCGTAATCCCACCTTGCAATGTTTTCAAATCTTTTTAGATTGTAATCGTGCGAATGCAAAGAATGACGCTGAATAATTTGACTTTTTCACAAAAGCGTAGTTTGCCTTTTTTCACTCAGTCTTTGTACTTCTCACTCCAACTATTTCTCGCTTCTCTGAAAGTCTTTTGGCAGAAATACGCTCTGGTGAGTTAGAAAAGTTTTAATTAACAACGGGGTGCTCTATGTGCAAAAGTGAATTGGGTGGGGTCGTCCTAAGAGAAAAGGAGGGGGTTGAGGTCCAAGGAGAGCAAATGTTGCAAGTCCTACGAGTCGCAAAAGCTTTGCAAGAGTTCTTTAATGATGGAGGTGGTAGGTAGGTCATGAAGGTAAAGGTACTTTGTATTGTGGCAAGCTTATAAAAGTCGACCTCCTTCTACCTTGGCGACAAACGCCCGCAGGCAATTTATTCCTTTTTCTCCAAGTTCTTTTCATGAAATTACGTTCAACAAATTTCCGGAATTTTGAAAAACGGGTGGAAAAACTGCTATGATTATCATGTCACTGGTAGATTATAAATAAAAGATAATGACTTTTATGTCGAGTCCTTTACGAATTTTATTACCCTTCCGCTACGTGCCTTCGGCAAATTTCATGATATCAGACCAAGAAAGAAAATTTTATTCTTTACGTGATCACACTTTTTTATGACGAAACGAAAAATGAGAGATGAGAGATGATCCTGTACCGGCTCAGCTACTAAAGTCATGTAATTTAATTTCCGAGCTGGAAATCCAACGATTAAAGTTGGGTTTTAATTAAAAATGTGAATTCGTGGATGCTTTGAAAAGTACTTAAATTTTTTATTTAAAATACACAAAGTAATTTATTATTTGATTTTTTTTAGAAAGTTTATAAAAATTTTAAATGAGGTCTTGAACTTTATTTTCTACAGGCTAAGAGAGAAGTAAATAAATATTGAAAAAATTCATACTTATTATTTATGAGAAGGAAATATGAAAAGATTTTGTCAGCCCATTTTGTGGGGCTTAGAATTGGATTTCTGGGGAAATCTGGGTACACAATTGGTTGTATATTTTAGCTTTGTTGAAACAAGAAAGGGTCACCAGTAAACGACCGATGAAACTCGATTTCTCGAGAGTGAAACAAAAACCCTCTGGGGAATATTTAATGCATAAACTTTTGAGTTGGTCAGTTCAGACACCCTAGTTCCAAACCAGCAATGTATCGATTAACGAATTTCAATATTGATTCTATAAAGCTGGAGTAGGTGGTCGAAATAAATTAGATGCAGCCCTCTTTTAGGGCATAAAATGCATTTATTATGTTATTTATAGTAAAAGAAATGAAAATAGAGAAAGAAGATTGTTCTGATCATTTATGTAAAATATGAGAACAATTTTTATTTCTATAAAAAAAATGTATTTTGAATATATATTACAGATCAATTGAGTTTGTTTCTCCCACACAATAGAAACCTCATCGAGCGATACTCATCTTTTTGGTATTCTCCCGTGTGTGCTTTACTTTTTCTCTTTTTATTTTTCTTTTCGCATCACTGATCTGCGTCCTTTGTAGTTTCCCGAATATACTTCATGTATACTTTCTTATTGGCTGGGTAAATGCAACGTTTACTTCGGAATATTTAATGTATCGGATATAAAATACCTCATTAACATCCTCCATTTGTAAAAACTGTTTAAAAATTTTCTTTTACGTTTTTCTTGTCATAAAGTGAGGTTTAATAATAGGATATGTGTGTTTATCAAATATTTTGAAGGGAATTTTCAATTATGACACAAACTCAATTATTGCCTCTTCTTTTTGTTTTAGGTAAGATTCTCAAGATTCATAAACGAGTTTCTAGACTACTTCATATGCAGTGAGTAATATTAATGCAATATGTTCACTAGAATATTTCTGCGAAATCATACGGAATTTAATTTACATAATTGAAGTCATTTTTTCTGCTTGGGATGAATATACATTTTATTTCAACTCTTTCCTCTACAAATTCAACATAAATTTGAGATGTCTTGTCAATAAGTGCATTTCTACTGAAAAAATATTTCCTAGTCTGGCCTTGATCTTCTTTTTTCACTGATGAGTGAGAATTTATTTCTCGTAAAAAATAGCAACAATTGCTCTGTTTTACCAGAAAGTATATCTTTTCTATTGGAAATATATATATGTGCTTGACATTATATGTTTATTTAAAAGGCTGAAGGAAGAATATGATCGGCAAGTAAATATAATGCACTAGTTTTCTGTTTCTTAGTACCTGACCGAAACTCTTTTTCTTCATTTAATGTTGCATCTCACACCTGCTTCTTCTCTTTCATAACTTCCATTCTCCTCCACTTGAATTGTTCCTCTCATTATAAACTACAATGAGAAACAACGAGGACGAATGGTTGGATGTTTAAATGCGAGGATGCACATTACTGTGACTCCTTTTCCCCGTCTAGCCTGATTTCAACACTCGGTGTCAACCTTCTATACATCTCAGAATCTGGGAAAGGTTCTCTTGACAGGTTTCACGATCCGACTGGTAGCAAATGCAATTATGTATAAACTGAGCTCTATTCCGCCAACTGGTTATTTTACTCTTAACAAGCAAGTGTATGTCTATTGTTCACTATTCAAATTATTTCCATTTGTAAGTAATTCGAAAAATCTCCGCAATAACTTCTGCTTAGAGTAAAACCTCATAATTACAATCAGAATTATTATTCATTTTTGAGACTATTTTTTTCATGTCCTTTAATGATTATTTAAATTTTGTTGGATGGTGCTTGTCAGATCGGGAAACATTTCCTTTGCTTCCTGGAATTCCATCCTTCTTATTGAAACGGTCTATCTATTCGCATTCCACATTTACCGAAATACCTGCCTGTCCAATCTGACAGCTTATCCGTTTAATTAACGAGACAATGGATGACACCGACGCTGGATTGACAGGGACCTCTCTAGTGTGATGGGAAGTATACAATGTCGTTATTGTTTCCTTCAGCGATCGCGTCTATCATCCAATTTTATTTTCTCATCGCGCGTCACAGTTACTGCCCTCGGAAGTAATATCTTTTATAAAACTGGAATTTTGAGACTTTTGTTTATCCCCTTCGGAGAAGGCTTGTTAAGGGATTAAAAAATTTCATTTATTTAGAAACAAGTAATAAACGGTATTTAATTATTTTAAATAAGGACGATATTTTTAGGATGTTATTTCTATCTCAATTTTTATTGTCACTAGAAATTGGCAGAATTTTCGATTCCAGTTGCTTCTCTTTATTGAACTACTAAAGCTCGAGTTTAGCAGAGGTCATGCCATTTTTTTTTTTTTTTGGGGGGGGGGGATTTTCCATGCGAGCTTTCGTGAAAACCTTGATTCAAACCGTCAGCCATATTACTGTTTACCCTGGACTCGGGCTTCCTCATTCATTGGTTGTTCCTCTAGCAGCCGTACTCACAGTATCAAATCCTCTGCTTAATCCTGCTCATACTAGCATCGAATTCAACGAAAATCGTCATTCTTCCGATCCAAGAGAAATGTTCTCAAGATTTAGCCTCTAGATAAATAGAGAAAAAGATAATATATTTATTATTAAAATCTTTCATTCCTTTTTCTAGTTAAGGTACTTAAAAAAATACTTTCGACCTCTTTAAAAACGAATCAGAGGAGATTTCGAAAATCCGATGCATTTTTATTAAAATTAGAGTAGATGTTTCTCTCGAAAATTAAAATAACAAATGAAGACTATCAGAGATGAAATTCATTCCCGGGTCAGTAACCATTAATATACAACAATGTATTTCATGGTTGGATTACATTTTCAGAAAAGCATTCCGTTTTCATTGAATTGTGCCGGTTCGTGGGTTGAAAATTCAAGTTGAAGCACGAACCTTGGTATTTACGGAACCCTCTACTTAATTATGCGCCTACACGCATGGCCATGGAATAATTATGCGAGGCTTGCACGATGCGTGAAATCGCTTTGCCAGCTGGTTACGCTTGTTCAGTGAAGGCGTTGAAAACAAGTCGGAAGTGTGGGTGAGAATTCGAGCAAGCTTGAAACCGTGTTTTGAGCAAGACGCTTCTTGTTACAGTTACTTTACTCTGCGGCAGAAATGTAAGTGTAAGTCACGTCAATTCGCGTCAAGTTCGGAGAAGACATCACGGAAACTGCTGCATTAACAATCGATCGCCGATAATGGCGGAAGTCTTGGCGAGATTCGCGAAAAGAGCTTTTCACGCGCCTTCAACCCATTATAACCCTAGGCTTCGTGTACTTTACTTCGATCGAACAACCACTTACAACAGAGTCCGCTAATGTCAGCAACTCTGGAAGGGCATATTTTCCACCCGCTTCCAACCCAGGAACCGATCCGAGTAAAAGCTATCGTTTAATCCACCTTTTCTCGGAAAATGTATAAGAATTTAATGTGATTTGTATTCCAAATTAGAGCGCAAAATTTTAATTTTGATTTTTTTTTTCAATTCAAATTAAACATGGGCTTCAAAGGTCTTGTTGTCTGAAAGTGCCTTTTCTACTGAAAAAATATTTTCAGAATTTTTATAACAGTAACAAAGGTGATTTCGTTTAAAGCATTTCCGAATTATTCTTTTTGTTAAAAGTAAGAAAGAATGAAAGAAAGAAAGCTCGAGTAAAAGAATTTCTTTGTAGTTGGCTTATGTTTTTCCCTTTAACTTTTATTGTAATGTCTCAAGAAAGTGAATCATTATTTACGGCGGCAATAAACTGGAAAAAAACATGCTTCTTGCTAAGTAAACTAAGAAAACACTTTCTCCATAATATACAATTTTCAAGAAAAAGAATATTTTAAAATTAATGTAGATAATACTAATTTGTAGATATAATTATAAATAATTGTCTCTTTAAACTGAAATTCATTGTAACTACTCCTCAAAAGTGTTGAAAATCTCTTCAAATATTTAAAATCTCGTTAAAATCTCATAGAATATCTGGAAATTATTTATCATCCTTCGAAAGCTTGTAAAATTGTTATTTATAATTATTTTATAATTAATTTTTATACATTCCAGTCAAACCATTTTACATATATTCTGCCTTCAACATTAAATTTTCCGTTAAAAGTTGGTCAATTCACTACTAAGGGATTTATCAATTGCGATCTTTTTGCTATAAAAAAATGTTTTGCTACACTTAAACTTTGATAGTGTTGATTAGTTAGATCTATTTCTCCGCCATTTTCGAAAGGACCAGCAAGATCCATTAAGGTCGCACTCTTCGAGAACACAATGTGATTGAGGTGAACCTTTGTCAAGTGAACATCGTGCACAGGCTGAATCTCCCACTACCCTAAAGCACAAAATACTGTAGGCTTGGTTTGAAACCACAAGAAGATCCGTTTACACCTTAGTAAACGGATCTTCCTTTGAATTCACTCATGTACACGCCTACACAAAGGTAGAATTGATTATACACACAGAATTGAAAATACATACACAATTACACATTACAGAGAACTCCATTCGCTTGCGTTTTAAATTAAGTATGAAGCTCAAATATGAAACTTGGAGAAGCCCGCACCGCAGCTTACTATTAGAGCGTTTTTGCGGAAAAGGGTGGTAAAAAATCGCAAGTGAGAGATTTTTCCATTTATTTCTCTGATGAGTAATTTTAAACACTTTTTCAACATGAGTCATATATTATTTTTGCGTATTAACATTTTTTTCATAGTCTTTTTTAGAACTTGCAATGAAAATGGGACATTCAGTTGTTTATTATTATATTTTCACTTTACTCAGCAATAGTTTAAAATGAAAAATCTTGAAACGTCCGAGAAATATTCAGAAATTACCTACTAAGAAAATTATGTAAATAAAGTATCTTAAATAAGAATAAGCTCTGAAGACAAGTAATTTTCATCGTTTCATAGCCATGCTTTCAGTAGAAAACGCTAAATTAAGTCAGACGTCTGATCTCCAGTGTTCCGAGTCGTAGAACTTCGAAGCTCTTTTATTTGGTCTTTATACTTAAATCTTGAAAGCCCTTTTAGTAGGTGGTCTTTCCGAACCTCAACAGTTTTAATACATCAACAACCATCAAAGTACCCTTATACATTATTTTTAAGCTTTTCTGCAAAGTCACAAAAACTTGTTGCCATAATTTTGCGATTTTTTCTTGCATACGGCAAACAGTTAAATTTGTAACAGAAAGGTTGGAAGTATTTCTTTTTTTGGAATAACTTCTTAAGAAACGGACAAAACGGTTTCACCCTGGGACCACTTTATACAGAATTTTGATAGCCTTTCACCTATTTAAGAGAAAAATTTTTCTCTCGATGTAGAAAACAAAAAAGGCGTTTCGATATTCATGAAGGAACTACCATCCATCCATCAAACTAACAAAGGATAAGCCTTACGTTTAGGAAACACAGGAATGTCATTTTGGAAATGGATGGCTTCATCTAATAGGGAGTTAACCTATATTCCAGTTGTTTTGAATGAATGTTGTTGTCCCCTAATGCACTAGATAATAGATTCATACTTTTTCTTCAAAAGATTGAATGGAAAAAAACTTCCGTATTGATAAATTGAGTCGGAAACTGGGAAGATTTATTTGAAAATGAATGGATCTACGTATTTATTATTATCTATATTTAAAATTTCTAATCTCATTTCTAAAAATGCTTTCTCATGAGAGTGTTTTTTTTACATTCAAGTACGTGAAGAATACTAATGATATTGCGAGTTTTTGCGACTACTTAATGGACATTTGAATCGTTTTTTTTTTTTGCATATGAGGGAGAATTCGTACTTTTTGAAATATCGAGCGTCCCAAGTTTAGAATACGTTCATTCGTCTTCAGAATGTGAAAATATTGCCAACCGAATTGCTCGCACCCATAATAAGTGACACACACCTTTCTTCTCAGCGGGAGGATTTTTGCTACATGAAGGTGCACTTCGTAAAATCTCTCCATGAAAATAGCTCACACGTACAGCACTTTATGACCCTAATCCTACCCTCAATAACAATGCCAGCTCAGCATTACAATACATTTTCGCGAAAAAGATATCTCATGTCAAAATTTGGATTTTATTTATAAATCTTTCAAAGTATGAATCAGCTGAAATGAGATATACTGGATTTTAGATTCGAAATGTTTATCATTTATTTGTTGAAGTATTTTGTACAAAGTATGAGTTCAACTCGAATAGACGGATAATCATATATTCTTAGCGGATGATGAAATTCTAGGGAAAAATCCGTAATAATTTCCAATAAATCCGATTTCAAAATATTATGAAAATGAAATATTAGTCAATGATAGAAAGTGTCGCAATTTTTCAGGACAATTGAGGCTCCGAATGCAATAAGGGTACGTCGAATTTTTGGGCTCGAACGCAATGACTTTTCGCTGTAAATACACAGGAAATTTGGGCTCGAACCAAAAAATTTGATATGCCTTTATTGCATCCAAGTCTCAATTATTGAATTCTGGAGTAAAGAGGTGAAAAAGTATGAAAGAAGCTAGAAAATTGTCCGCTTTCCTCGATAAAATCGATTTTCTGATTTACGAGAAACGTAAAGAGAAATCCAAGTTGGGAAAATATAGTACAATGATCTTTAGGCCGTTAAAACTTTACATTCGGTGTTTAAATGGCGTTTGGACAAATCGTTTAATTTTCTTCCAAGTTTATGCCAAGTTAGTACTTTTCTCTTCAGGTGATAAGAAGCGGCTTAAATTGAACACTGAAAAAGAGATTTAATAACGTAGCTCGTGTCGTCAGAGCGATTCGATGTGATTCGATTATATCGTCGGTTGTAACAGGGGTAAAATCACAAGGGAAAAGCAATAAAGGTCGAGGCACATTTTTCACAAGAAGAACATGATGAAACACATTGTATTATCTTATATTTTCAAAGAACTTGAACTCGGCTCAAACTTCTAATAAACGTCTTATCAAACTTCAGCTTTTCGTCAGAACTTATTAAATCATAAAAATATTAATATTTGACTGACGATACAAAGAGACCAATGGAGTTTCATTTTGGGTCCTAAAGAAACTTCAAACGGAATTTTTGAAGAAATAAATAGAAATTTTGTTATGGGTATTTCCTGAAGAAAAGTAGAAGACCTATAAAAAATACATTTTTTTGTATGGAATATTATCCTCTGAACTTAACAGAAGCTTGATCTGATTCGACAATTCTTTCAAAAGTTATTCAAAAAATAGTTTTTTTAGAAAAAAGTTTAAAATAGCTCCAAGAATCTCCAAGTTGAAATTTTCAAGGTCATTTTTTTAGAACTTATTATTTTCGAAGAAAAATAAAGATTCAAATTAGTAAAATTATTACTTTTTGTAATTATTTTTACAAAACCGGAATCTTCAGCTTGAGAAGGTACCTTGGAAACTTTTTCTGACATGGATCTTCATTTCAACGATTCTAATAAAAATAAACTTTAAAATTGAAAAGAAAAAGAAAAGCTTTAAAGAATGAAACAAGGGGTTCCGTTTTCCAGGCTTTAATGTAGTTGGGTATGGGATGGGAAGAGAAAATGCGAAGTCAAGAAGGACGAGGTTGTAAAAGGCGCGAGATCCAAATCGAACATCGGAAGTCTTTTAGAAGCTGCTCAATATTTCACAAAGTTTTTTAAGGCCCGAGCTACAACCAACTTCTCACGTCGACGTCCGTTTATCCCCGCTTATCCTCCAGGAGGTACTGTTCGTTTTTTTCTAAGCAAAATAAATTTTCCGTTCCTCAGCTGTGTTGCCGCATTTTTAACCTGACGTAGATTATCTGATGCGCCGTCCAAACGCTTATCGAAGCAGATTAATAAGTAATGGCCTTGCATCTCCTCTCATTCGCTTCGGTTTCCGCATACACCTTTGACGATCGCTAAACGGAAACTCGTCACTTATACATCGTAATCACGTTAGTCTCCATTAATACTCGCGCTTGACACTTAAGAAATTTCCTGTGCGGCAAATTGGCTGGAAAATGTTCGCTTGAAAAAAATCTCTTTGAAACTATACTGTGAAAAATTATACGAGAATTGGAGTGAATATGTATAATCATATTTAGAGAGTTTTGTATTTATATGTGTGATATGTAAATTAACATTTCATATGCGGCTAAAAGTTAGCTTTTACGAAATTAAGTTGCAAATTTTAGATTACATTTTTCAAAATTCACTTTCCTTCGTCTCTAGTACGTGATTCTGCATAAAAAAGACTACTTTTTTAATAATGGAGTTTTTAATATGAGAATTCCGAGCTCTACTTTTGATTTGACAAATTTCCATTTATTAAATTATTTCCAATCTATTCCATCTCCTTTTTGCAAAATTTTTTTCCTACACTTTTTTTAACCGCGGTTTTTAACTCTTTTTGCAAACTAATGTACTAAAATAATTTTTAGATCTCATTAAGATCAACAATTCTATTTATTAACATTTTTTCGAATGAAAATGTAAAAACTTTTCAATCGTTTGAATACAGGAGGTTGGAAAAGGGGATTGGGAAAAATGGTTTGAAAACAATGATTAGAAAATGGGGTGGAAAACGGTGGAAAAAAAGATTAAAAAGGTTAAAGAAAAGCAGTTGAAAATAATCAAAGTTTAGGGAAATTAGTGGTGTCAAAAAGGTTGAAAAAAAAGAGGGGGAAGGGGGTGGGACAAGGATTTTGGAAAAGCGGTTTGAAAAAGTGGTTTGAAATCTGGAAGTTGAAAAAGATGGATTACATACATGTACAGTAACATTCATATATGCCTTCCCTTGAAAACATATCAACCCAACCCTGGTTTTCATTAGAATCTTATGGAAACCAGGGTTGGGTTGACTTGTTTTCAAGGGAAGACACATATGAATATTACTGTACATATATCTAAAGAACTGACAATCAAAATTTAAATAACCATAGCTTTGAAAACAAACTTAACGTTTTAATACGACTTTCTCTCCAAGGTTGATACCGACTTAGTTAGTGAAGTCCCAAGGGAAAATGGAGTGGTACCAAGTCGTTGTAACTTGTCACTATTAACATGATACTCCTTTTGGAAAGATAATTCGATTATAACTCGTAACTCAAGTTCCCGCGTCTGGTGCAGAGATAGAAATTATTTCGTCTTACACCAACGGAGACGCTGCCTCGTTGTGAGAGGTAACAAGTGTTCGTGTTCCTTTCTGAATAACATTGAAAATGAAGCATGGTTCATATGCGTTCATATAAAATGAACATCCTACGCGCGATCTAACTTTGACCCTCGAATAACTGTTGATTTGAAATCAGTGGAAATTAGATTTAATTAAGAGGCAGATCACATAGTCCGCATCTCTCAAGCCAAGCAAGTTTAATTTCATAAGCAAATTACTGAATTATTCTTAGTAAATTCTGAATTGAGAAGGAAAGCAAAAATAAAGTATTGATCGGATAATACTTTTGTTCTTATATCATTTCAGAAACGTTATGACATTTTTTTCTATATGGATGGGACGTCCGTGACGGTTTATTAGATCAGTTTCTCTACTTGGAATCCGAAACAGAACTCTCCATGGAGAAGTTAGAATCCTCTGACCAGATTCTTTTGACATTGTAATAAATTTTTTTTTGTCCTGGAATCAGCCAGTAAAGTGCACGTGCTCTGCTATCGTGAACAGGACGTTCGTTTTGTTCGAATAAATGCGCTGACGAAAGAAATCGACTTTAGCAATAAGTCAAGACCCAGTTGCCGTCTGGTTGAGCGAGGGAGGAAGGCTTAGGGAAAAATAGAAAGGGAGAGGGGAGCTGGAGACAAATATACAGGAAAATTTGTTCTAGAATCAAAGAGCAGGACAAACCGTTCTCGAATGCCACTCCGATGAATTTCCTCGTTATCTTAACGGCTCTGAGATTTAATGTGAAGCTGTTTCTTGATCCCATCTACCTACGCAATCGACCCTTGTCCCACCTTAAAACCACTGACATATGGTCAGGATTAATCTCGCATGTGAATTGACTACGATTTCTCCCCTTGTTTTTGTTTTTGATTTTTCTTTCAAAGTAGGGGAAAAATTTCTAAAAGATCAATTTTATTTCGAGTGGTCTATTTATTTCGCAATATTAGGAATCAAATGCTCAAAGTAACAATGGTATTTGTGTAGCTTTTAACGAATTGCGCTATACTGAGCGAGTTACTTTGAGCTACAGTAATTTTCCTCTTTCTACTTTCCTTTTGAAAAAGGAATCAATTACATCGGAATTATAGCTTTTAATCAATTAAGAGTTGAGTCTGATGCGTTAAAAAGCATATTTAGTTCATCTCTTTTTAAAAAGATTTTACTGTAGGAAAGCAGTTCTTTTTTAGATCCAATTTCTAAAAATCAAACTTTAAAAATGGATGGTTGTGGTTATTTCTGAAAGTGATAGTCTTCGATTAAACCGAAAAGTTAATATTAACTGTATGTATTTATTTTCAGAGTCCTTTTACCATTTTATCGCAGCCGTGACATTAATCATTTTGAACCTGTGAAAGTATGTCATGTTATATTTTAGTATCGAAGACATACCTGTCAGTATCGATTATTAGAAACCTATTCAATGCTAACGGGGGTCGTCTAGATAACTTTTACTAGCGATTTAAAATCTACCTTTGTGCATTCAAGCCAGGGGCGGATCCAGAAATCGTGTGTCTTTCTTCAATGCTTGGAAAACAAAGGACAAATAGGGGGGCCATGGCCCCCCTATTTGAATATAGAATATAATTGAAGAAAGATACACGATTTCTGGATCCGCGCCTGATTCAAGCCCGCACAAACATATAAAGTTTAGTCGGTATTTATCCTATAGTATAAACACTATAAAAGGTATTGAGTAAACCTACTAATCAATATAATATAAATATAATAAGCATACTCGTATGTATCAATATTTACATAAATAACAATTTTGTTGTTGTACTTTACAAAATATATCGTTTGTTAGTTAGAGAAAAGGATTGGAAAATAAGTTTGGAAAAGTGGGCGGGAAAAGGGGATTTGAAAAAGATGATTGAAAATTAGGTTCGGTAACTGGTATGATAGGTTAGGTTGAAGAAAGGGATGAGAAAAGAAATTTGGAAAATAAGGTTGGAAAAGTGGATCAAAAAACTTTTCAGTACTTCTGAAGTATTTTTGATGAAATTTCCTATTGTATTTTAAATTTTTTGAAGAGAAATGTCCAGAAATGCCTCGAGGCAGTATCCACTTTTAGTCTGAGTCCTATCATGTAATATTTTCTCCTTTTCTTTCGGGATTCGATTGTCGTCTGTACCCTCAAGGTATAGCGCCCTTGACGGCGACTTACACAACTTTCTCAACTGCAGACACAACTTTGCTTTCTCCTTGCTTTACAAACATCGAGAACAATGAAAGACGAGTCGTAGTAGACAAAGACTTATAATTGAACAGTTAGCGGGATTTATAAACTTTAACTATCTCTCATTGATCATTATCACCTCAACTATTCTAAAATCCTCAGAATTTGAATATTGAGCATGCTAATATTCAAAAATAGATTTTACAACAAAAAAAGAAAAATTTAGCAGTATCATGATTGAAAATACTATCACTTCATTTAAAAAGATAATTTTCATAATTAGTCAATGTCTAGTTATGAAGTTGTAATTGACACTTGAACGTATAAAAAAAAAAAGTTATGAAGCTTTCCATAATTAGTTTGCTGAGCAAACTACTCGAATGAACGATTCTTGACATTATAATTCTGTGATTACATTATAAAATTGTCTGAAGGTCAGGGAATTTATCAGCCTAAAATTAATGCATTTTTTATTTGAGTCATAATTTTTACAATTAGATTATGTTCAAATCTGTTGAATATTATAATTTTGGATGGTGAATTTTCGGATCCTGAATACAAACCATGGCTTAATAAATCTTTCATGGTGATTAAGTCCTTCAAACATTCAATTGTTACGAGCGACAGTATAGCCGATGGCTAAGTTTCCATAATCGGATCAAACTGTTTCTGAAATCCTTCACCAAATATGTGTATGTATATGTATATCTTCATCTTACATTCCAATAATCCCTTGCTAAACATCCCTGGTAACCCTGCTTTTAGAGCACATAACGCATTAAGCCTTTTGGGCTAATTACCTAATCTGATGAATACACAGAAATTATTTGTAGGCCTAAACTCACTTTCCAGATATATTTTTTTAAGGTCCTTTATAAACTTCCAGGAAAGTTACGATTTAATTTAATGACGCGCCTGTTATTCTAATTTAATAATTTAAACAGAAACATAATTTATATCATGTTATATACAAATATTATGAATTTTATGAATATAATATTATGAATCGTGAGAGTGAGTATATTTAAAAAATAGTCTCCTTTTCCAGACGCAATGTTCATTAAAGAAAGAGAATAAAGGCGTTTTATAAATAAAGTCAGTACTGTTAGTAAAAGTAAAGAGATTATTATAACATAAATCTTGACAAGCAGCTTATATCTGAAACCTTGATAATCATAATCCAGCCGTATAAGCTTTCATTATATTAGAGGCGACGGCAAATTACACAAATCGCATCCATCAGTTTTTTACTTGTGTACATAATACGGGAAATTTCCGACCGTTAGCATAGAGTGAGTAAATGAACTTTTTAATGTGTGACTTTTTAAATTATTATTTATCGAAACGAGATCTGTGCTGATGAAATTAAATAACACAATTGCTAGAGGCTTGACGTAGTAGATTGATGATGTCCTTCCAGCGTTTCTTAAATTATTTGATTGTAGAGTGAAAGCTTCTTAAGTGATAAAGCTCGATTTAAAGTTCATTAATCTTCTATAAACTACTATATATTTAAAGAGATTATTGCAAAATTTTAAAGAAAAATTCTTAGAAATTTTAATTTTATTTCAAAAGTTATTAATATTTTAAATAAATGGAAGTTTCAAGTGTATTTATGTGATAACTGCTTAAGAGATTGACAAAACGGCTTTACCTTGAGATCATTTTATACAACATTTAAATTGAATGCTGCAAATAAAGCTTAAAATTTGCAAGAAATAAAATGGGAGACGATGCAGACTTTTGATTTCCGTTCGGTGATTCAGCTTTCCCGATATTGGTCCAAGTTCAATTCCAGGTCGACCAATCGAGTTCCATATATCTGACATGCTAATCCAATAAGCATATATCCCAGCCGGAAATGAGCTTCATTGCGGAAATATTATATCAAAACGGGTTTGCATTTCCAGAATATCGTTCTGGTCACTACAAAGTTTCAAAAACCTAAATCCTGCCGGAATTCTATTTCGAGCAAAGTGGAAAATCCCGAATATGATTGCAGTGGCGTATCTATAACTTATCTATAGAAATATAAAGTTTCATTTTCAACATATCTGTTTTTCTTATTTTTTTCTCAGTATTTTATAACAATTTTAAATACGTAGAAGTTCGATTTTAAAAATCTAGTCAGAAAGATCTCAGCTAAAAATTCGTCAGTTAAAAAAAAGGATTATAGTCGATTCATCCTGGATGGAAGCGCAAATTGATTTTCAATAATAGCGCAAATTGAATTTCCGATTTGAAAGAATTTGCCGTTTTCGAGGCCCTCAGCTGGAAAGGATTGAAAACTGAAATCTGGAAAAGTTCGTGTTTAAGCGATTTTCACTTAGAAACCACTAAACTTGATACTGTTAGTTTAAAGGTATTCCAAGTTGGATCGGAGAGTTATTACGCCTCTGATGGAGGAAAAGTCAGAAAATGAAATCGGATTTGAGTTTCCGCTATCTAAATTTAAACTCTTGATGGGTGATTGGAAAGTAAATCTGCCATTGAAGTTCGATGGACATCACTTACTTCATATTGCGAGTGAACTACGAGATATCGCGATAGAGTTTAGCGAGGACATTGAGGTCACTATTGACTGATCGAGTGTACGGGAGTGGCTACTTTACATGAACATGATCGTGTTTCAGGACCCTTTGGACCATCCTCAAGGACACTCGTATTGGATTTGCCGAGTATCCTCTTGTCACTCTCCACAGGGAATATCCGGAGGCGAAAACAAGCACCTTGGTTTACCAAACTAACCTTGAATCGCTCACTCTCCTGAACTTTCGAATCTCTAATTATACCCATTCTCTCAAACTGACTTTTAATTCGCTCTGTGTTCTCCTTCAGCAGATAGACCTTCAATTTTATCCTGATTCATTTATCAAAACGTCATCAAGTCTGTCAAGTCAAGTTTTTAGGAATTAGTGTATCAACAAGAAACATGATCAAAAATGCTGAAGATTCAGAATGAAGTTTCAATTTTCACGTGTAATTCTGAGATATGTCTTCTAATTTCAAATAAGTTTTAAAGAGTATATATAATAAGCAAAATTACACAAAAATTGTCTTTTTTCACCATTCAGATATAGTGTAAATTTACTATACAGTATATATACTTCCAATATATTTATAGTAAAACCGCTATAGAAATTTCTAACATTATAGTTTAGAAGTTGCATAGTTTGTTCTCTCAGTGAAGCTATATGCCAAAGAATCGATTGATTTGAAATAATCAAAGTATGTAGCACAAAGCTGCCTGCATTCATTGTGTTTGAAAAGCGAGGCACCGAGGAATCGCATTTTCAAAATGGCCGAAATGGCTAGAGTTGAGGTGCTTTGGTGGCTTATCAATATGGATGTGTTTAACTTGCTGCATAATGGAGAATCCCGGGCCACATTCCTTTCTCCGTTAGCATATTGAAGTAATCATTACTTCGTGGGTACCCAGCCTGTTCAGGAAACTCGGTTAACTTGAATCACCACTTCATAATCTAATTGAAAGAATCCTCTACCGAGCTTCTCCATTTAACTTAATTTTTCAATAATCTCGTTTACTTTTTTTTCAAAGAGAAAGAGGTGGACTCTGCACTCTTAATTTCTTTTTATATTATACTGTTTATAAGATGGTTTACGATTTTCAAATACGTTCTTCTCAACTCTTAAAAAGCTCAACTTTTTTTTTCTAAACTTTTTAAGTAAAGTACACATGTCGTACCATCAATTTTCGAGCATCTTCTGCGTCGAATTGCTGTGGTAACATTTCTCACCTCACAATGTAAAGACCCGCAGTAGAAATAAGCCAGAGTAATAGCAAGCATAAGCTGAAAGTGTACTTACTCAGCTTGAGTTGTTCCAACATAACCGCAGTCTTCAAAAATTATATATTTGCATTGTTATGACGCTCATACTTTTTTTGTATAATAGAGCGAAAAAAACAATCTAGGGCAGTGAATATTTTTATTCTAGAAAAAATTTCAATTTAAACAATTCCCTGATTGAAGATTTCATAAATCAATTTTCTCGTGACGTTATAGAAAGGAGATTCCAATATGTCAACGGAAATTGAAAAATCCGAAACAGGTATTTGGTAGAAGGAGCAGTCAACAGTGTCTCGAGTTACTCAAATCTATTTGAACGAAAACTCGATTCGTATCAATCAGAGAAATTCTAAATCTGGCGATAACACATCGTGAACCGAGTGGAAAGGATATAAATGTGAAGGAAGCACTTGGAAAAGTATTATGGAAATCATATATGATATAAAAGGGTGTAGAAATGATCAAGTTTTCCATATGATGATATAATTATGTGTAAGAGATAATTAAAATTTTTAGAATATTCTGATTCTTTTAGAATTGGGAAAAAAGTAGCCTGTGATCGAAATAACTAGTTCCAGCAGTAGAGGAAGTTTCCAAGTTTGATACCTGAAAATTACGTTAAATCGCTAAAAATGAAAACTTTCGAGATAGACGACCTGAAGTTTCTTGCGGCGGGTGGTTTCCTTTAACAGGCAGAGTTTCTAGACTCATATACATTAACAAGATCGAAATGATGCTATATGGTTCTCAACCGTCGCGGCGTCTCTTCAGTAATAGTTAACTTGCCTGAAAACTTAGCAGAAGGTAATTAAAGGAATGTTCTACCTATTTCGCAAAACTTGCGAATTCTGGTACAGTCCTCCAAAGTAAAAGTTTTAATACTACTAACGACAGTATAATTTAAGCACCACTTAAAGACGCAAAAATCGAATGCAAAGTTTACTTATAATTGTCTTATTTCTTTAAAAAATGATAATAAGGTCATGTTTGTGAAACATTTGCACGAAAAGTATATTAAGCATTCAAAATAAGGTTTATACAAGTAACATTTATACACATTGTTTTCAGAGAAAAGAAAAGAATAAAGAGTTAATCTTTCGTAAATTTATAAGAGTTAAATTTTCAATTTTTCATTTGTTAATTAAGTTTTTATCTTTTTTATGTTTCAGGTAAGAGACTACATACTTTAAAGTGGGAACATTCGTCCTCTTTTGGCATTTAAGTCGTAAGTTATCTCATGAATGTTTAATTTTTAATTTCCTCTCTTTTGGAAAGGAATGAAACACGCTTCATCACAATTTTAGGAAGATACGTAGGAAACGTTTTCATGAGAAAAAGTTTTGTTCATACTAGGCAAAATAAGTGTACCTTTAGTAATACTTTTTATTTTTATAATCTGATTTTTTATGGAAGTTTTCTATTAAAGTCAAAATACTCTTGATATTTAAAAAAAATTCCTTATCATATCATTTAGTCTTTTGAAACTCCTTAAAATATTTAAAAATCTTTTATGGTTTTATAATTTTCCTATTGTTTTTTAATCACTCTCTAAAATTGAATTAATTGAATTTTTACTCATTCCGAAATTTTGAGCAGTTCCAGAAAAGTGTCACTGATTAATTAATTAATCTCTCATGATTCATTGAATGTTTGCCTTCTCTATATTTTTCGTAGTCACACATTATCATCCGTCAAATTCGTGCGGCAAACACCGCTTTTGCATCCGCTTTAAACTTGAAACAATTCACAAGTTTCCTGATTCATCCCTTCAACACAAAACCTTCCTTTCCACAAATCTATTACCAGAGGGAACTTGGCATGTGTCACCTTGCAACTCCACATGTGGAAAGCAAAATAGATTGGATTCGCGCAAGGCGACAATAGGATAATGAGAATCCGTTTATGAAGATGCGGACTATTATGTACCGTCTGGTAACTTGACGCCAAAAGCATACGCTCAGGGCAAATAGAGAGAACTTATATATATGTATGAATATTCGTGCAAGTATTTGTCAGTAGATGTATGATGTATGCAATGTTCAGTACCATCGCATCAGGAAGATTAGTTATTAGCTTACAAGACAGGCTGAGACTTCTCTTCTCGAATATGCCACACAGAAGTAGAAATAGGGATGAAAATAGGAAACTGTCGCTGATTTTGTAGTTTCTCATTGTTATTGTTGTTATTCTCTCTCTCTCTCTCTCTCTAGGCAAAATTCTTGTCTCGTTGCCTTTGGCGTCATCTCTTACTTGCAGTTTGGTAAAGAAAACGAAAGTCAAATAATGCAAATACACCTTCACTACAACTGAATGCGTGTACATTGCGACTTTTCGTAATACCTCGAACTGGAAGTACTTGAGTTCTCTCTTATCTAACTCTTGAATTCTCTTCATTTTCTTTCGGACCAAATGAAAACTCGCCCAGAGGGCATCAGACCCAAGGAAAATACTTCGTTTTGATAAAACTTGTATAGTTTCTGACCTCTATTTTTATCATTTCTCGTTTCTCCAACTGCATCCTGTTATAGTTTCTGCGAGTCTTGTCTCTTTATTGATCAAACAATTCATATTTGAGAGGAAGCATAATTCTTTTATTGCGATAAGAAGATGAGACGAAGTTTGCAACGTTTACACGATAAACAAAAATTAGAAAAAGAAACTTTTTTTTTTTTTTTTTTAATTTAAGGATCAAAAATTTTCTGGTGGAAAATAATTGTATACAACCCAATAAATGACCCACCAATGTTTCAATTCCATCGCGCATTTGGAACTCACCTTACTTCATCCCTTAGAATGAAAAAATTCACCGAAATTACTCTAATTTCTTGGGTCAAAATTTTATTGCGGATAATAAGTCTTCTCAGTGATAGAAGACACCCTAAAGACTTTCATTCCGCTAACTCATTCGGAACAAACCCCATTCATCCTTTAGACCTAAAAAATTCACCAAATTTAGTCGATAATAAATTATAGGGTAAATTTGGTGAAATTTCTTAGATCTAACGGATGATATGGAGTGAGTTTCAAATTCGCTGGAGGGATGAAAGTTGTTGGCGTGCCTTTCAGCATTGTGAAAGCCCATTATCAGTAATAAAATTTTGACCCAGAGAATGAGGGTAATTTTGACGAATTATTTAATTTTATGAGATGCTTAAACTTTATATTGCAGAAGGGTTAGTAGACAATTAAAATTAGAAGTTGTCATCATAATTAAAAACGAAAACAGTAAAACCACACGTGGTCATATACATATATTTCATTTCGATAAAATCTATCTTTTATTTTAATGAAAGTGCATGAAGGAATGAGTTTGACATAAAATCCGCAAGCTCATATCACATTTACGTTTCGAAAAGCTTTTAAAAGGAACTAGGTCGTACGTGTTCTTTCGCACTTTTCTGAAGAGAAGAATAGCGTCATTCGTATAGTTTCTGTTTTTCGCTAACACATTCTTATTCACAATTTTCAGGCAGTATATTTTTTCTAGAAAAAGTTTTATATAAACTTGTATTGAATAAAGGAGCGTTTTACAACGTGGTATGTCCAAGGGATGGTATTGAAAAAAGTCCTTTAAAATTGAAAATGTAAAAAACTCTGAGGTGAAAAGGAATAAGCAAGAGTATAAAAGATATTAAATATTAATGATTATATACATCCAACCCAATATTATAATAAAATCTTAATGTTCTCACGATCTCGTTATATTGTCTCATGATGCTGAGCTTTCGATATCCTGCTCGTTTGTAGAATATATTCCTGTCGAAAGTGTCGTCGCCACAGCCATTATCGGCTTCGTCGCTGATAATGGCATCGCTTCAACCCTTAAGTGAAACGACATGGAAGCCTCAAGCTGTTTAAAAGTTCTCCTTAATTAGATTTTTCTTCATTTGGCGGTGAGAGAGAAAAATTTAAGAAATGGGAGTAAAAGTTTATATAATTTTCACGTAATACTGAGGCAAACTGCCTCAAACTCCATGGTTCACTTATTGCAATGCTATTTTTTACAGAAATGTTATTAACTATAAACTCGGTTTGAAACGAAACGAAATTACAACAAAAAAGCATAATTGAAAGAATCAATATGACGATAATGCGATATGTATACTTAAAGTGAGTGCTTGTGTAGAAAGAACGATGCTAAAAGCATTGTCTTTTAACATTTATAAACCATGGAGCATGATTACTTTGAGGGGAGTTAGGGTAAAGTACTGCAGCAAATAATATTTGATTTCGAATTTAAAATTTGATAAAAATATTTACGAAGAAAAATTGAAGGATATTTACTCAAATAATTGTCGACCCAGTCTAAATCCTTGATTCAATATGAAAAATGAGTCATTATATCAGGTTTCCATCCTTATTTTACTATGAGTCAGGCACTTAACCAAGTGGCTACTCTTAGGATTAGGGTTGAAGTGGGGAAGTACAATTCCAAAAGGGGATAACGTGTTGAAACTTTGGAAGAGAGGAGAAAAGGGAAACAAGGAGGAAAGGAAGAAAGGAGCTTAGTCTCGGATTGCGTAAGTAGACGGGAGTAAACGGGCCGACAGGATCCCATAAAACAAAGTTATTCAGTCGCGTTTTACAACCTTTCCGTGTTTATTTCAGAGTCGCGGTTGCCATTGAAGAAATTTCTTTTTCCTCCTTTATTTTCATCAATGTAGTAGTTTTCACCTCATCTGACTTATTTGTTAAGTTTCAGGCTAATTTTATCAAAGTGAGATGCTTTTAATTGAAGATGATAAGAATTACACCTATCTTATTATAGCCGTTAATTGATATTAATTACTAGCAGAAATTTAAGGAACTTAAGCAGGACTTTAAGGAATTTTAGAGGATTCTTAAAAGGGTTAAAAAAAGGTTTAAGAATTTTTAATATATTTTACAAGATTAAGGTATTAAAAATATGTATAGTTAGATATTTTAAGTATTTTTAAAAAGATTACAAAAAATAGATTTAAAAAAATTTTCAAAAACAGTTTCAAAATATTTAATAAAAACCCGCAGGCTAAATTAATGACGTCTTGAAAAATTGTGTTTAAAAAAAAAATGTTTAATTTACTATACATACATAAATTAATTATTTTAAAATTGACCAGCTGCACCAATTTTAAATTAAATTATTATTGAAGCGGTAAAATTGAAACGTGAAATCCTGATAGAAAATCAATCATAAAACAAAATAATATTAACACAAAAGCATCCCTGCGAGCCGAATGAAAATTATACGAACACGAAGATTATTATTATTATTATTATTATTATTATTATTATTATTATTATTATTATTATTATTA
>CAJFCO010000155.1:208425-225540 GCA_904066015.1 Synergus gifuensis
ATATTAATAAAAATAATGAATAATAATTTTTACTATTTTCTTAGAGCAACAACCCTTAAATTAAAGAAGCCTTTTTATTATCGTGATGAGTTAAAATGGAGCTGAAGGGATGAAACATATTTCTTAGATTTTTCTCATACAGTAAAGCTATTGAGCATCGGAAAATTTTTGATCTGAGAATTCAGGTAATTTCGAGGTAAATTCTCATCAATTTCAAGTTTATAGAATGGAAAAGAGGGAGCGGGGAGAGTTGTGAAAGCTTTCATGGATTTAATCTCGAAATGGAACAATTTTTTCTTGAAAAATGTTTCTTGTTAACCATATGGGGTTGCTGAAGAATTAGGGGTAAGAGGAACGTAACAGAAGTTTTGAACGCTCAATTGAACGAAATATTTTTTCCAAATTATTTTTTATCCAGAAATATTGTTCCGAATATAAATAACAATATAGATTACAAGTGTCTTTCATACAGAATTATTTTCAATCCAAATGAAAATCAATATTTTAAAACTGTTTCTAGTTTAAAATACAGTCAATATAAAAATTCGTTCATCTGAAAGTTCATAAATTTTTAGTCATTAAGAGGAAGTACTCAATAAGTACTTTTTTTTTACAAGAACCGAATATTTTTCCATTGAATAAATTGTTCCTGAAATTTATGAAGATAGGTTTGTTTTTACAAGGTAACAATTTCGAGACACACTTCTTCTCGCTGATTTACTATGTTAGCTCAGCAGAAAATTTATGACGCTCTATTTTCATGTCCACACGTCTATCACAGAACAATGCAGTAAATCCGTTTAAGTGCCGAATAATGTATTTCTGCAGAATGAAAGACGAAGACTGTAGATGGAAAGTCTTGCAAGCTAAAACGCTGCACCGTGGCAATGAACTTTTAGAATATGTAGCATCGTATTGTTGAAACGTTTTCAGCAAGTAAATTTCACCGAAAGAGACTATCAGGGTTGTAACCCTTCCCCGATTCCTTGGAGACGGTTGGCAGAATAAAACGACGTCGAAATGCCTTGCACGTGGGACTTTATATATAGTATAGTATAATATCCTCAAACTTGAAGAGAACAGCCTCTGTGTAATCTTCGAAGTCTTTACTTATTTTCCTCGACTCCGCTGGGGAATAGCTTCAACCTCAATATTTTTCGTTCAGTAAATATTTGTTCAAGTAAAAGCTGTTTTGAGAATATATATTATATTTATTAAATTATGAAAGGGCTCTCAATGAAATCTTCAAAATCGAGGGAACATTGTTGAGTAAACAAAGATCATATTTTGTTTAAATACTGTTATTAAAATTGGACTTTAGTTAAAGAATTGTCTAGTCTTATTAATTTTAATGTAATCGGATTCACTGGAGGTTTTTGAGTAAAGGCAGATTTAAAATTTCACACGTAATGTCGTTTATGACGGGGACACAGAGAACTTGATATAATTACCGAAGTAGACTGGAATGCAGGTAACAAAATCTGGAACATGAGCTTTTCCACTACCCCGCTTACATATACTGCACGTAGTTCCAGTGGGACAAAAGCTCATGCTGGCGTAAAAGCTGGAAACACTAAAAGCCTCGAGTCTCGTCAACTCGAGTAGCGAATACATGCCTAGATTTCCATACAGGATGTCTGCTGTACGTGTTAATAGGGCACCTCTTAATACTCGTACGATCCATGTCACCAACTCATGTAAGCACAAGTATATTCAACTTTTGCAAATTAAAAATTTATAGTGGGATGCTTTCCTTAATATGTATTTCAAAAGTATAGATAGTTGTACTAATAATTTTCACCAATTATCAAAACCTGTTTACCATTTGTTAATGAGCTCGTTTCTTCGAGCTTGCTTCTCAACATCCTTCTTTCCTTTGCTGTTTAGTCCGCTCGACTGAATAAAAATAAATTTTTGATAGAGCCACGGTGAATGAATTAAATAAATTACGGAAGAATAATACTTGAAATGGTATTATTACAGAATTTCAAGATTTAAATTTAAATTTGGAAGACATTTTTTGTAATCTTTAGGAATTTAAATGTATTTAAAGATTTGAAATTTCATATTTATACAGAATTTTAACATTTTTTTGTGCACTATTTCAAATTAAAATTAGGATCCTTGGGTCGTAAATATTAATGGCCAGAGAAAATGAAAAATTTTGCTGATTGAAAAGTGATGGAATTTAAGAAATGAAGTTTTATCACCTACTGAAAATCAGTTTGGACAAAATTTTTTATTTGAAAATAATGGGTCCATCCTGGTATTTCAAGGCCTCATGAAGACTCGAAATACTGCACGTGTTATTGATATTGCTGCACGTGTGCGCCCTTGCTCATTTAACTAAGCGAAATGTGACAAGCTTTTATTACGGCTTATGGATCGCATTATACTTGCACTCCGTTAACAATATGCACCTATATATGCAATATACATATAATATGCATTATAATATGCATGATAAGCACTAATGCTACTAAAGTCTCTTTGGCTAAAATTTCTGTCTAAATGCAGATTAATCTCATTCTAGCGTGCAAGGTCTTTCCCTCTCTCATCTTAAAAACATATATAAACTGTTGGCACTCACGCTCACATCATTAACGAGGCGTGCAATATGGACTTTAATAAACAAAAAGTCCGTTGCACAAAGACCTCTTCTGAATTACGCATATTTTGAAAAGGTCCGTTTCATTTATGCGGAGACTGAATATTGCGAGCCCATAGAATATTCAGCTTTTTTTTCCATCCTTCGACGTTAATGTCATTTAACCGGTACAAAGCGCCTCTCGAATTTTAGCTCCCACACGATTTTCCAGTTCCAATAATCCGCAGGCAGTACAATTATTGCGAGCGAACTTCATTTTCGAGTCTAATTAGTGATTTCGTTTTTATGAGTTAATCTATTCAAGTTTCTACTTGTATTAGTGAAATATAAACAGAATACGAAATCCCCTGCGTTGAAAATTTCATGTAAAAGATTACAGGCAGTGTTTAAATTTGATTCACAAAGTGCATTATTTGCTTTAATTAACGTTTTTCATTTTATAAAATGCGCTTCTATAATCTGAAATAATATCGTTTTGTATATAAAGCTCACAAAATATGGTTTTTCAATATCGATTTCCACAATATCTTGATTTTCAGATCAGACGTAAAAATTCAGCACATTAACAAGAATATTCGGTTAAGTACAGCTGGTTAAATTTGCAAGTCGACTGAAAAAAGTACATCAGAAAAGAAAACCAGATTGCCCGCATAATTCCAGTTCGATGAATAACATCAGTTGAGTTATCGAGTGGATAAAAATTCTATAAAATAAACTTTAAAAAAGTACAAGATTTTTTTATCCATTCTCTAAAAATCTAAAAATCGCCACCTTCAAATCAAAGAATGATGTTTTCAAAAGTAATTTTTAATAATTTTCGTATGTTTAAGGTTCCAAGAAAGTTACATTTTCGAAACAAAGTTGCGAGCAGAGTTAATTTATATTGAAATGAGATAATATAATTTCAATATATTCCTTCACAGCCTTTCTCGACATCTCATTTCAAGTAAGTACTGGGGGCATTAATAGACTTGCATTAGTAAAACGATTCTGCTCTATTCAAAAGTTCCACCGGAGACATAATCTGACATACGCGCGTCTCTCGAACTTTCCTGCAGTGTCATACATTCACATTATTCTCGATTAAAACTTTACCTTGAATAGAAACAGTGTGTGTATCAGAAAATAGAAAGAGGTTGAAAGGGAATGGAAGTTACAGTTGAAACCGTGTGGTTTCGTTCTACACTGTTAAATTGATATAGAAATCGTTACCCTTTCAGGAAAATTATTGTGTACAAAACAGAAATCGAATGAATGGATACATTCCATCATTATCGCGTCCTTTTTCCTACAAAATCCATATATGTATTCGTGGAGCAATCGTGCATCACCTTGCCCCTATAGCTTATCATGGTTAACCCCCTAACCTACTTCCTCATTCTTCGAACTTCAATTGCCGTCTACATGGAAATAATCATTACACTTTGTACATACTTAAGTGACCGTAAACTTACTAAAAGAAGGTTTGCGACTAGATATTGATTGTTTGAATATTAGAGAATTTCAAGGACAAAAATTTGCACAGCTTACAATTTCAGCTATTCTGATCTGACCTGCGATATGAACAATGCACGGCAAATATTTATTTCTTTATTGACATCGAATACAGATGGGAATCTAATGTGGAGCAAGGTCCAAACATGGATCAATATTGATTTGCTTTACTGCTCTTAATTTTATTATTAACTCAATTAATATAATTTTGAATATAATACCATTAGTTATATTTACCTCATTCAGATTTAAAGAGTTCCTTGATCAAAAAAGTACTCAAAAGCATGCTTTTGATTTCAGAAACTGCAGTTTCTGAAGTCGTATAATTTTCCAAAGACGTTTTTAAGACGTATTTAGGACATTGCATGTTTTTAGAACGTTATATGAAGTATTCAATCTTCTAATTTTTTAAGAAATAATGCATTTCCTCTGAGCGCATAAGTAGAATTTTTGTTTCAAAGTTAATTATTTGGGTCAAACGCCTAAAGAAACTAAAATATTCTCTTTGGTCTCATACGTAACGCCCTTAATCCAGGGCAACAGCAATAAGTCTAAGTGATACGGGCAAGATAGGTCAGACCAGTAAAATCAAACAGGTTTTCGTGACATATGCTGCTGGTAAAACTAGTCAGTTTACTGAGACCGCTAGACGACTGTCACTTTCACGAGTTTCCGACCTGTTATCTCACCACCGACATTGCGGAACGAATTCTCTTGTCACTTATTCGTACTGTAGACCACTTATGATGGTTGTTATGGAACTTTTGCATGCGTATACGCAATGATAGTAGGTAAGGGTCGTCACTGCAGATGGTAGAAGGCAGAAATTCGTGGTGTACCGGAGATGAGATATTGTTACTGAAAAGACAGGTCCCTCTGAAGTGGTAGTGATATTATAGTAGAATCAGATACTCGTCAGACACAGGGACAGCTTTTAGTGACACGACCCTTCCAGCCCGCGGCATTACTTTTGACCCGATTGTGTAAGGTCATGAATAGACGTGGTCCTCTCATTATTTTTTGTATTGTTCTGATTGTTCTCCTTCTTTTCTTTATTTTGTGCCTAATGGAAACTTGTAATGCGATACAATAAAACATTATAGGCTGATTTATAATTTTGACGATATTGACAAAAAATAATCATCTTGAAGAGGCTGCTATTAATTCTAAATCCTCACGAAACACGAACTTCTACTTTAACATATGATGGACAATTTTGTTCTTTCTGTGTAGATGAACTTTTTATGGGCTTTAACTTTTTATACTTTAAACTTTTTTTTCCTGTAGGAGTATAATTTTTCTCTAATTAAATTTAAAGAGAGGACTATAAAAAATTCACCTCGTTTTCATAGTTAGTTTAAAGATATACTTTGCACAAGGTTTTGTTGAAAAGAGAAATATAATTTGTGAGACTAAAGCTTTTGCTGAGGCGACCCTCCAATTTTACATATATATATTTGGATTCTGAAGGGTTCTTAGGATTAAACTCTTTCCATAATTTATCTAATAAAGTAAAATACCTTTTTGTGAATAAATTTTTTGTAGGATTAGAGAAAGACCCTGGTTCGTAATTTTAATTTTTTTTTTTTTTAAACTTTCCGTGAAGAAATTTCCAAATCTGGCCGAGATCGATGAATCTGAGTAAATCACAGTAAAATTTCTACACGGGTTTGAATTTTCAAAGGAAGGATTCTCAAAGTTCAGGGGATGAAACTTTCCTAAGTTATTTTTCTTGTCGAGTGAGTGTGATAAGAAAGTTTGAACAGTTTAGATATATTTTAAGGAAAGTTTTTACTTTAAAAAAAAATATTTCAACTTAAAAATAAGAGATTTGAAAATAGGAACTGAATAATTATTTACAGAGAACTGGAAATCAACTTATTATATGTTCAACTGTAAGACGTTGGAAATATATTAATTGATATTAAAGACGTGACCCGAGATAAATCTTCATAGAATTTTAATTCGAAACTGACTAACAATTTGAACTTTTACTCGGCTTTCTGTGCTGCCTGGTCATAGCGTGACCTATACTACTTCGGTATTCGTCCGATTAAAGACCTTCAACACCGATAAACTCATTGCGCTGGAAATAACTCTCATTGTCATTGCTAAGAGAAAGGAAACTTAGACAATGAAAGGCGGAAGGATCGTTCTCGACTGTTGCTTTCGTGAACATTAAGACTTAAGATTATATATTTGATGAAATCGAATACGATATACTTAATTATCCTCAAGAAAATTTCCCAAAGACAAGAGTTTGACCTTCAGAACTTCCTAACTCACATTTCATATAGATAGAATTTTTATTATTTTTATAGAACCCCAAGAATAGAAATTACTTTCAACTTACAGTGGATTTTTCTTTTCAGTAGGATTTTTCTCATCAGTATAGGTTTTTTGTCCCAAATCCGACAATTTGAAATTAATTAAAAGAAAAAATTCTATGAAAAATTATAAAGAGGTGAGAAGAGATGTGAAGACATTTGAAGAATGAATATTTGAAGGGTGAGGAGTGAAGAGTGAGGTCTACAGATGAGAGCAAAATGTAGAAGGGGAAGTACCGGTAATTTTCTCAAGGACTCGTGACGAGATTGATGGATGATCTGCGTTTCTGGTCCGCCTTCACGCCATCACCGGTAACAACGGCATTTCTCTTGTGAGTTTCCGGTGGACTGATATCAACCAAAGAACACGCATCTGCAACCCCTGAAGGTGGAAGGAGATACCGATCCGACCTCCCGTTTCCCCTCATCTAACCGCCACTATCTCATGCTGAAGGACCGGGTTAATGGGGCGTAAGAGAATTATTTTCGCTAAGAGTCGGATTGCCCCGAAATTCTTCATTTAAAATTCAGTAAGACACACCGCGAACATTTTTTATGTATAATACTCAACTTGAGATAAAGAAATTGAAAGACTATTTCTTGGAGGATCTTTTGATTCAATAAGTTGAAATTGAAAAAAGGATGTAGTATAACTTAGAAGGGCGTACGATATCCGTGGCGAAAAATGTTCAAAGCTGATTCCGGCATCTAGAATTTTAGAACTCTCAGTAGATTTTTTTGCCGAATTTTCACAGTTGTGTGAAATATTTTTAGTTAAACCGAATTATTCTGAAAAATTTAATATTTCACAGTGCATGCTAGTCTTGGGAGTGTAAACCCCATTTTTTTGATGAAAAATAAAGTAATCATTAAGACGAAAGTCACCCTTTTTGATACACTAGAATGTTGCGAAATTCATGTCAAAGGCATAGAGTTCATGTATAAATGAGCTTTAATGAGATGTTTGATTGCATGCTTGTTGCTTTCCTGCACGCACAAAGTGGGAAGAGTGATGCAAGAGCAGTGTAATCGACACGCACTTGGAAAATTAAGGGTAGAATGGAGAAAGGGGATAAAGGAAATAGGAGTATGGAACTTCAGACAGTGAAACTCGCTAATGTATGCTAACGCTGTTTCAGCATGACCTGCATGCTGAAAACGAGGTCGACTTTGTGCTTTCAAGTTCGCAGTTACTTGTGTCCCTCTTTATCTTCTCCCCTCCACTTCTTCTTCTTCTTATGCAACCGCTTGATATATCAAGCAAACTTTCCACGATAAGTTACTTTTCGCAAAGTCAAGTGCACTCTTTCGCCCGTTGGTTTACTCGTTTGCCATCACATTGCGTTGTCAGGATAATACTAAAACAACTTTTCACGAGCTTACATTACTCGGATAGAAACAGTTCCATGTCCATGGTCCAGTCATTTATGGAAGTCGCAGAAATTTATGTACATACTTGCACTAGATTCGAATTTCAAGCTTGGTTATTAAGCTAGAATACCAAAGGTTAGACAGCAGGAATTTTTAATCGCAGCAAATTATCATAAAGCCTGATTTAAAACTCCTTTTAGAGAGAGAATTTTCTTTTCCAAGAGGTATTGTCATTATCCGAAAACAAATAAGATTGAATCAAGCAAAACAATGCGACAATGACAATTTTTCATGGAAATAAATCTGTTTAATAAATGTCATTTTGAAATGCGGCACCAACTTCAGAGACAGATATTCACGTCAAAAGAAAACTTTTTCTCTACTTCATAACATTCACACCAAGATAGCATTTTTATATTTTCTCTTTCTATAAATTTAAAGCCTGTGAATACTGCTGGATGTAAATAAAAGCGACACTATAAAGGAAAAGCCATTGTTTTCAGTATTGGATTAACGCTAACAGCTGGTGGCACTGTCATATAATATTGTTTGCATTTACATCACGAAGGAATATGTGCTATAAAGTAGCTCTTATATTGCTATTTCATTGTAGGTTGTTCTTTGAACGAAGTACTGGTCTTTCTTATATGTGGTTCGCCAGATGTATGAACAAGTGAAACAAAACAAAAAACTTTTAAATGCACGAGACTTACAATTTTATTGCTTATATAAAATGTTTTCATTTCATGTCCAAAGATTAGAAAAGTTACATCCCCCTGGTACTTCCGGAACTTATGTAAAATCTACCACCTAATTCTTTTCCCCAATTTTTTATGAGTTTTTAAACTCTTGGGGGTTGATTTTGGATGAATTCTGGAAGTTTCAGGGGGATAAAACATTTCTCGACATCTTTTACCATCAAATAGCACTGTTTCAAGCCCTAAATCTTTCAATTTAGAAATCGAAATATTAGGGGTGGAAATCGGGGGTGTTCCGGAAGAGTTAGGTGGATGAAAGTTTTTTGGGGATTATTCGGATATTAAATGAAACCATTTTAATCCATAAAATTCCAGTAATTACAGAAATGGCAATATATTTAAAGTAAAATACTAAAAAAACAGTTTTTACCTCTGAAATATAAAAGTAATTGAAAAAAATGTAAAACCGTCTCAATGCTGATTAAAAAAAAATACATCTCCCTTTATTTTTCACGTAGAAAACACATTTCATTTGTAAGATTAATTTTTTACCTCTCTCGGCCGTGGTATAAGCATTAAAAATTCTGGAAAAATTCTTTCCTCTGCTTTTTAAGTGTACTATCTACATGATTTTTAAAATCAGAGCAAAAACTGTTTGAAACAACGCGAATTGGAGCGGATGATAATACTACAAGCATTTCAACGAGTGGTTGAACTAAGTGGGAGGAGAAAGGAATTTCTTTTATAACGCACAATGTGCATTTACATTCTAAAAATAGAGAAAAAAACTAATAATCCTGAAGTTGGAATACTTTGAAGAGTGAGGAAAGAAGGAAACAACTAGAAACTGTAGAGGAAAGAAAAGCTTGCAGAAAAGGGCAGTAAAATTAAAATTAAAAAGAAACAAAAACAAATTATATGAAAAGAAGTAATTAATAATTCCAAATTAAAATTTCATAATCCTAAAAGCACTTTGTGCAATAAGTAATAATCGCATTCGGAACTAATCTAACCATATATTTCTCAACATGCCTTAAAGCATTTATTACTATACTTTCCAGTGAAATTCTTTCCGCTTGGATTAAGTAAAATATTTAAATACCCCACTGCAGGAGCTCAAGGGCTTAAAAAGTTTGAAAAGCACAGAATAATTATAAAACTTGTTCCTCTAAAGGAAGAAGAGTAAAGCCAATATAGAAAAACATAAAACAGTGTAAAAAAGTAAAGAGAAATTTCAAGCTTCTATTGAGTTTATACAAAGGTGAGATATTGCTGTCTAGTATTTTAAATATCATGAAAACTGTTTCTTTTCTAAAAAAATAGAGTGAGGATAAGAGAATGACATTTTTCAATAATAAAGATCCTAGGGTTTAAAAGATTCAAAATCTAGAGCCTTATAACTTTGATGGCTGTTCCTAATAGGGTCTAACGTTCTTTTTATTAGCCTGTTTCATTGCGAGGGTGAAGCTCGCTCTTTTCATAGAGATAATCAAGGACGTATTTTGCGCTACCTAGAGAAAAAGGGAGGAAAGTTCTTCGATCTGAGGAAGTGAAAGTGAAATTAAAGCCGCGTCTTACAAACTATTAAGTTTTCTTCTAAGAAACAACTTGAATACAATTTGTAACAACAAAATATATTTGAGATGCAGATAAAATTATAACTTTCAGAAAGGGAGCTTTAAATCGGTTTAAATTTTTAAACTTTAGAAAAAGAGCACTCAGTATTAAAATTATTAACAGAAAATGTATTTTTTTCTCTTTTTTGTTTCAGGTAAGGTGCTTTAAAGAAAATTTTAATCCTCTCAGAAGAAGTAAGTACTACATATTTAATATTTATGTATTTTAGATGCCCTAAAATACGTGTATAGTTTTTAATCAAATGAAATGCAGATTTTTATCATATTTCTGCTACCTACGGAAATTAATCTCGTTATTGAAATGCAGTAATAATTGCCGATGGCAATTTTGTGGAGACGATCCTCGGAGGGTCAATAGTAATGTTAAATAAAGATCTTTTTTCTTTCGTGTAGCTTTTATTCCAGAGGCATTTGAATTTACTCCTTTCGAGAGAGTTAAACTTTATTAAAGGCTAGTTGAAATACTTCGCAAACAAGAGATGTTTTTCGAGATTTTGAAATTCTGCATTGCAAACAATCTTTACTCGAGTTCTCGAGTGATATTTCAAGTTTTATCTTTCCTTGATGGTCGTCGTCACAATTTCTTATTTACTTTAAGACAGAGGCAAACTGAGATTGGCAATCACAGTTGCAGAGACTTAAGAACCATAAGGAATCGTTTAATAATTGAAATAGTTTTCCTCTCAAGTTGAGTGAACTTTTGGTGAAGGAATATTATTATGGAACGGAAAAATAAGAATGGCAAGGGAAGTTTGAAAGCCTTTTGTTTTCTGCTAATATTTTCCACCGGTACACCCTCTTGCCAATAACCATCATTGCTCCAGGGTACTTTTTCCGCGATGTATCCCTTTTATTTGTCTTCCTTGTTTTTCATTATTTTCTCCCTTTTTTCTTCTCAATTTAAAATTAAAGCCTTGAGCGTAAAAATGACAGTTATTGCTGAAAAAAGTGAATATCGATATTGGTGTATGTTGTTCTGATGTTTAAAAATCCGCGGAAAATATGTAAAAGTGCAAGTAGGTACTCCAGTTTAAACAAACATCGCGTGACCAATCGAGTTTCTTGTAGACAATCTTACGACCTTGCTAGCCTTTCGTTTACGAGCCCCGTGAACGACAGGAAGTCATCCTCAGAGTCTCTGTTGTAATATAGATACTAAAATCCTCCAAGTGAAGGTATTTTCTTTTTCCACGAAGTTCTTAAAATAAATACTGGGTCATTGTCAAATAGTTCATTCATTTTCAAACGCGAGTTTCAGAATTCTATAAGAAATTTCTACTTGCTGTGATTTTTTAATTGTTTTTTTTTAAATCTTATTTTCACTATTAGTAAAATATTTAAATGAAATTCTGTTTAGGCATTCTCGACTCTATTCAAATATAAATATTTAATACCTACATGTAGAGATTGTATCTTAATGTCTGCTGCATAATATTTATTTACCCTCGATCGAGAAAAGATTAATTTTATATATTTTATAACAATCTTTCCATTTTATCATTCTCACACCCACTATTATTCCCAGAAATTATATTTATTGAGGGATCTTTCTGCTTCCCCGATTTCTGGCCATTTCCATTTCTCATGAGCCATATGGAATACCTGGGCGAGTAGGGTCGATTCATTTTTTATGCAGGGAAATCTTTATCCAGACTATATTATGGAAATATCGTTTCCGCATTCTATAAATTTATTCAATCTGATATTTTTGTCTATATGCGTCACACTTTCTTAAAAATTCGATTGTTCTGATTTCAAGGGTGAACTATGTTAATATTAATCACAATCAATATTTCTTGCTTCATAATTTCTTTGATACTTCTTTTATGAAAAATATTTTTTTAACATATTTAATTTGTATAACTATCCATTTTTCGAGACGAGGTTTGCTCGGCGTCCTGTATTGCGACAGGAATTGCTACCATACATTCTCCGCAAGTATTAATATCATTATAAGTTTCTCGTCTCGATCCAGTTGATCCGGATCTGTCGCCGCGAAAGAAAAATAAGAAACTTTCAATCGCTCTGAATATATATGGAAGAAAAATTCACGGAGGAAGTCGGATCCCACGAAATTCTAAAGTTAAATTGGCTCAATGAAACGAATAGTCTGAAAGAAAGAAACAGTTAATTACTGTGCCAAGTTTTCCATTTTATTTTTAACAGGAAATTTCTAATAACTCCCTGACATCATTACAAACGACGCAGTTGCGAGAAAGACATTTCTTATTCATAGTATGAATATTTAATTAATTATGAGGAAAAAAATAGTTATAAAAAGACAAAATGGATAAATTGTTAATAAAATGTAAATAATGAACTCAATTATTTTGACTCTTTTAATTATTTGCACTGGTAATGCAGGATATAATTTAAAGCTGACGTGCTTGTTATGCAGTTTTAGGTATTTAAACATTTTGGCATTTCATACGCGAATAATTTATCGTTAGCCAAAATGAAAATTTTATTCGGATTCACTTATGTAAATATTATGCCCAAGAGAGCAATTCGATGAAATGCTTATTGATATAGTTTAATCAACCGAATCGATAATTTATCCGAGCTCATCTCTCGTTAAAAATAGGTATGTATAATAATTCAATTTCATTATTGAAATATGGCGTATATTTACATTTGTAATGTATGTATTTCGAATAGAAGCACGTAAGTTTGGTTAGTCAATTAGAAAAATCGCGAAAAATTTAAATGCTTTGCGAATAAAATTTGCATGATTTGTCATAGACGAGTGGCCTCTATTTTCATCCAGGTATGATAAAAACAAGTTTGAATAACGGCAATCTAAATTTTCCCCATGGGAAACACAAGCCAATGTCAGTCTTTCATCTGTTTTCCGCAATCCATTTTTCAGTAAATTTATTCAGGGCTTATTGATATTCTGACACTATATAAATATTTTCAACACACCCTCACATCAAGCTGGTCAGATTACAAATTTACTGTGGCTACCTGTCAGATAAATTTCATCAAGTTAAATTTTAATGCTTTGGTAATTTATTTTTTAGACGGAAAATTCATTATTAAACAATTGTACGAGGGATTACAATAAATTTTTTGGTTATTTCAATGGTTTCTGACGATTTTGTGGGATTACACCAGACTAATTTCTGGGATGTTACAGAATTTCAAAGGGTCTCTAAAGATTTTAAAAAATTTCCAAATATGTATTAAGATTTCCAAACAGTTAATTATTTTTCCTTCCAATTTTGCTTTTTATTTCCGTTTCTACTTTCTAAATAGTCTGAAATGAAGGTTTTCATATTCTCTTAGTCCTTAATTCTACCCTAAAAAAAAGAATGCTCGGAAAAGGAAAAAAAAAAACATTAACTATTTGTAATTCTGAAACGATGATCTACACAATCCAAGTTAGAAGTGAATCGAAGTAAATAGAGCGAATATCGGTGAAATACTGGCAAATACTGGCACGGAAGGAAAACGGAAACAAAGATACATTTATCATTAGGTATTACAAAGACAAAGATGAATCGCTTCTCCGCAAACCTTCTCCCCCTTCAATTCCTATTCTCCAGTCGACTTCAATTAATTTTCGTTTTGGCTAACTAGTCAGTATCACCTGCTATTAACTGCCATGTGAAACAAAAATAACTTATTTTTTAGGTAACTTATCAACTTTACTGTTCATCTAGTTTTTTTTTCCTTATATAAATAATCCCTATTTCGCGTATATGTATTAAAAAGCGAAAGAAAATCTCGGAAAGCCTCTTTTCTATCCACAAAGAACTTCACAGTATTTTAATCTTCATTAAAGAAGAGGTGCATGAAATATAGATAAGATAATCTCGGTGCAGGAGGCTATTGTTAGTCACGGTAAAAGTTAGTAAAGAATCTATATATACATTGAGTCTTTGTTTAAAAAGGGGAGAAAGAAATAGCGACCGAGAATGAGAGTGATAATTTATTTCAGCTTTTTTTACGTGATGGGTGGACTACACTTACTAATTAGCCATCGATGCAATGATGACTTATTTCCTGTCAGATATACTTTCAACAAATTTCCCATAAATAACAATAATAGGAAGTAGCAATAGAAGTCAATAAAACCGAGGGATGTTGGATTAAATTCGCTTCTCCTAAATTAGTTCCAAAGCCAAGAATGATTTAATGCCTTAGATATTTTGAGAGTTAGGAAAGTTGCCTCGTATATTTAGGTCAATCTGAGTTCAGTAGAACTATCCATTTTAGTCAGACAGGCCATGCACACTTTGAAGAAGTTAGTCTCGAAAATGTGAACTGAAAAACTTATTCAATAATTCATATATTTTATTAATTTCAATAACATTTTAAACAATTTAGCATTTATTTATTCATTTATTAAATAATAATGTTTTTTACTATTCATTATATTACCAAGAAATTTGACCAACGACTCAGCAGTCTATTCATGCATTAAAGCAATTTCCCACTTGAATAATCTGAATCTGTCCTTGCGGATTTGAATAATTTTTATAAAATGAGAAACTCAATTCTCTTTAACTGCGATCATCGAGTCCTGAATAAAGAAACCCGCGGATTAGAATTGTAAAATTGCAAGAAGATAACGGGATCTCGACGGGATTTTCTTATAATCGTTCGAGCAGAGAGAGAAAGTAGAGAAAAAAAGTTGAGAAAGTTGAATAGTTTATCAAATTAACTTTCTCGGCTAAAGTTCAGATACTCTCAGGAAGAAGGGATTTTCGGCCTTTTAAGGAGCCGTAAAACAACGCACAATAGTGCCTTTTAAGAAAAGATTTCTTCATCGATTATTTAAGTTGAAATATTCGCAATTTTCTTTAAAGTTCAGATGAAAGATTCAAGTTCGGAAGGGCCGAAATTGAATAGAGGGCCTATCTCTAATGTCTCTAAACGTAAAAGTCAACAATCATATTATCACGAAAAGTTACAATAATCTCATTTACCCCACTAAAGATGTCTGCGGAGTGGTCCTTCTTTCGCACGATAAGCACGTTTATGGTTTTTCTCTGAAATTCAAGCAAGGTCGAGATATAAAGCGGGACTCGTTAAGGCACTTGTTATCGTCAGCTATATACGATTAGGACTTTAAGCTTTAGCCGGAAGGATCGCTTGGATACATGATATTATACATAGTAACTCTTTAATTGATAATTAAGCCGGATTTAATTTCGCCTTAGGTGTGAGATTGACCTGAATCAGTAAGTGTCAGGAACTTCCCATTAAGACATTAAAGTTAACTATCTGTACTGGCCACATTGCTGCCCCAGGCTCTTAGGTCTGTTCTGATTTCCGTCAAGTAAGTTATCCTCAATGAAGCTTGACGTAGACGTTGACGTCTCTGCATCTATTCAAGTGAGTTTTAGATTCTAGACCCTACACTGTAGACTCTAAATGTAAACGCTGACGTAGACTGTGGACTCTAGAATGTAGACTGCAAGCGAACCACTACTGAGAGTCCAATTCAGCCCACGAACCCTTTCACACCGTAATGTCAAAGAGCATCGTCCGAAATTAGTATGAGCACTCGAGTCAATCAATATAAGATCACATCTTTCCTCTTCGGCCCACATTTTCCACCCATCGTTGCCAGAGCTTTAATTAAGATTAACAAAGTAGTCACTCGCATTTTTCAGGTTCAATGGCGTTCCTCGGGACTTTATTTTCTTTTTGGTGTGACTGAGTGCATTAGAAGATTTACTCAAAAGAGGAAGGGGAAAAATAGTTTAGAAACCTTCCTCCATAAATTTTACGAAGATTCTATTTTTTTATAAACAGGCTAAGTCTCTTGATTTAATTTCAATAGAAAAAATGTGATAAAACCTACTTTTGTTTAAAAAACGATTGATAAAAAGACTGCGGAAAGAAGGAAAGTCACTGTCCATCAGAAACTATTTTTCTAATTATCGGAAAAAATGTTTGTCGACCAGGAATTTTTTCCAATTAAAGTGGCAATCCTGACTTTATTCAAAAAATGAAAGCTTTTCATAAAAGGTATGCGTGGAATAAGAATAGAATATACTTTTTTATTGTGCGAGATGCGCGTAAAAATTCTATTCATAAGAGAACTGAATTATTCTTCTGGATACTACTTTTTAATTATTCCACCCCTCTAATTCATTTCAGAATTAACGGAAACCACCTGAGCACCTGAAGTAGGTCAAGTTTCTTTTGTTTCCATGTTTGCATATGAAAAAAAGAAATTGAGAGTCCTTATGCTGAGTGATAAAGCTTCTAAAGCAGATCTAAAGAAGAATGTTTATTCATTTTCCGTAAAACAAATAAGTATATCTGATCTCATATATAAAACAATTTAAAGCTGTAATCTTCAATATCTTCTGTTTAGGTTGAAATGTGGTATTATGTTATTTTATGATTTATTAACCTCCGTGCTCGTTTGGTTTATTGTTTTCTTTAGAACAGATGTGAATTGCACGATTTCATGCTATGTACATCGCACGCCAGATTTATGATTTATGTATGTCAAGGTTCTGCTATTATCTAACCATCCTAGCAATGGAAATGTAGATTGAAATAATAGTTACGTAAATTCATACTGGATAATAGGAAATAACCATGTTAATATATTTACATTACATACATCTTAAAAAATTTCAAGACTTTAAAGGATTTTACAGAATTTTAAGAGATTTTAAGGACCACTTAAAATGTATTTAAGTATTAATGTATTTATCTCTTTAAGTCGTTCGAAATGTCTAGAAATCCTCTAAAAACATTCTAAAAGTCTCAAATTGTAAAAAACTATTTGTGAATTCGATATTGGGTGTTTATTTTTGCTTGTATTTATAATTTTATGGTCATTTAAATATTTTCATTGCTACAAAAAAAAAATTAGGAATCTCAACTTTTGAAACTTTTAGATGTTGAAATTAAGAATGAAAGTTTAATAGGAAAAGGACTTGGAAGTGCGTCAAAGATTTTATAAATAGTCTCTAACTTGAGAAGTAACTTCTGTGGCATAGACTTATTAT
>CAJFCO010000155.1:225940-242610 GCA_904066015.1 Synergus gifuensis
CTACATCCGAATCTTTAATCAGTTGTCGGTCATCTGTTCATCTTCGTGTGAGTGATCAGCAGTTTTTTAATCAGACTCCGGACCTATCTTATAGGCCCGTCAACCTTCTGGATAACAGTGCGGTATTCGTGTTCGATACCCCGATCAAGTCTCTAGTCAAGGTCTCTGACACATCGAGAAAAGCGGCTGGACTACCAGGGAGAACCTTTGAGGCTAACACCTTTAAAGGAATAATCAAAACCCAAAACAAGTAAGTTTCCATTACTTCTAATCACCGTATTTCACCTTTTAAAATACTTGAAGAATCTTATCTGAAACGTTCTTTCTAGGACGATCTCAGAAGTCTGGAAGTTCCTTCTTATGGTCCATCACTCTCTCTCTCTCTCTCTTACATCGTGTCTCTACAATTTTGTACTTGATAAATAAAGATAATTGTTTGTAATCTGTGTCTAATTCTTTGGCTTGATCTCGTCCCTAATTCACTAACGTGGATTTAAAACGAGAACTGTTAGGGTAATTGGCTATTTTATAAGTCTCTCTAGGACATAACACAATCCAAATGAAATACGAGAATACGATATTGATTCCAATATTGCGCTCACTATAGTATTGAAAACACAATATGAAAACAATTACATACTACGCATAAAAACATAAAAGATTGTCTGTTGTAAAATATGCGACGACAGTAAAATTAAACACGATGCAATTGTTGAGCAAAACTGAATATTCCGTGGTAGTTATCAATATTGGCATAACTTTTTACAGTACAGCTAACATATCCCGGGTAGAAACTGTACTAGAAATGATTTTCAAAATTACTATCTTAGTAATTTTCACGACCCTAGTTAGTTCTATGAACTGAAAGCTTGAATAATAATTGGATAATATTTGGATGCAAATAAATTTCATGATTTGTTTCGAAAAGAAAAGAATACTTCTTGTAAACTCTTCGGAGAGGTAATCAAATAAAATGCTGCATTGGCAATTAAAGCACCTTTGCGAGCGATTAAAAGAATATCAAAAATGTATAAATAGTCCTTTTTTGAAAAAGGTATTCAATTTAGTTCTATTGACACTGTTGGATTCGCGAAAGGATTTTCCGGTTTATAGTCACTGTAGGTGACGCCCTACATATACCATCAGCCAAGACCATTTTTTTAGAGTTCAGCCACGATAAGGTTTGATCGGTCGTATGGAAACTATCACTTGGATCAATGTCCTATTTACACAGAAGGGTGCACATTTAATGAGCTTTTAAACTGCACATTCTTGGCCTCACAATTCTCTGACAGCCTTAACTTAACCGAAATTTAAACTAAAACTCTGAAAGTCTTTTACCACAAGAAAAGTGGTTGTAGATTTTAGGAGGGATAAGAATTGAGAAGTTGCACTATAAATGTGAATGAAAGAACCCTTAAATGAAATTTCTGTCAAGAAAGTCTTTTGTGCAGGGAAAGCTGTAAATTTTTCGCTCATTTACCATGAATTATTCAGAGTGATCGATTTCTTTAATGAACCGAAGCAGTTAAATCTTCTATACTTTATATGCACGGATAATTTCCTTAAAATATATTTAAATATGGAATTTCTAGATTTAAATGTTTACGATGAATGAAAAACAATAAATTGCAAACTGCGAACGTTAAATAGAAATACAAACAAACAATGCAAAATAGCGTTGTTAGTTATACATATAGACAGCATATGGAAATTGAACGATGAATTCTGGTCAAAGTTGTATTTTAGCTTGACGACTGAAATTTATGATTGGCAGACTGGGATGTGCTTGGGAAAACATTTCGTGTCAAATGATGATTTGAGGCACATGCTGCAATAAATTCACAGCGTGTTCACACTTCTCGCGATGTTGACGAATTGAAATGCACAATGCTGGTCAGTAAACATCATTCAAAACAACTAAATCAATAATATTAGCCTGTGATATGTTGAGAAAATATCTTGGACCTCACAATAGTGAGATAAAATATTTGAAAATTTTATGTGCAAATTACGGGACAGTAAAAATTGAGAATTTTGAAACATAAGAAGTTTACCGAAACTTTTTCTTTCCTTTCCTCTTCCATAATTAATATTTTCCAGCCTGTCGCGTCAAAACGACTTGCTACCTGTTTACAACGCTCGTTTGTCGTATTTGCTATATAAACGTTTACTTGAGCTTTCAGTTTCTGCTGCTTCCGTCACAATGAGAAATTATTTTCCGTAAAAAGTGAAGAAAGAAAGAGAAATATGAATTCCCTCTATATTCTCTTTATATTTGAAAATAGGTGGAAAATCTCAACCTTTTCACATTCCTAACACTAATCAAATTTCATTTTAGTAATCATCATTTTCACAGAGATTCATTTTAACGATTAGTCCATCAAGGTGATGCGTGTATTCTTTTCAAAGATTATAGAATTTATTTTATAAAAGTATAACTTCACATTAACTAAAGTAACGCTCATTACGAGATCTAATTTCAGCTGAATGTCCCAGCTTCTTTTCTAAAAGCTCGGTGGGAAACTTCCAACCAGACAAGCTTACGTAACTGAATTATGATCATTCTTGAAAGGTCAAAAGTCGCGCAACTATAGAGCTGTTGAAAATGTCCTTTCCAACAATGACTAATACGAGTTTACTCTCCACATCCGAATTATTTCATTAGCAAGATATTATTAATTCAAAAGTAATTTCTACTAATTTGGAAGGTTAGGTTAAGACACAATTCCACATGAGGTCCACCTTCTTATTTAGAACACTTGAAATAGTGCTGGCAGTTGTGTTTGAGAATTTACGTTTTGGCTCGCAGGTTTCCGACATTCTAATTAGTGTTTGTAATTTATTATCACTGAGCTTGATTTTGTCAACCAAGTTAATTTCCCCTGTAGGTTGATTAGATCTACAATCAGATGTAGCTGGTTCTATTAACGCTAAATGCCTACTTCGGCAGCAGTTCGAGTTCATTTTATCAATTGATTACTTAGTCAAAGTAAAGAGATCTCTTATTTTTGATTTCGTCAATCTTGTTTTAATTTATATTCTTGGGTTTAAGGAACTTTTAACACGAGAAAATATCAACTAATTCTATCCTGAGAATTCATGGCATTTTAATTTACGATGAAAGTTAAAATCAGAAAGCTATTTTGTTTTAGTATTCTATAAAACTATTTAAAGTTTTAATAAAGTTCTACATACTAAAATAAGTGGTTCTTTACTAGTGGAGTTTTTCTTTTTGTCTTCATATTTATTGCTTTAAGTTTGTGTATAAGGGATCAAAGGATTTTTTAAAACGTGAAGTAAAAATAAAGATATTACAGTCACAGAAACCTATAATTACCACTGAATTTTCTCCTCAAGGTTCAGATTATTATCGATTCAAACCTTGACCAAGTTTTTCATCTCCAACTAAAATATCCAAAAGACGTTTCTTTAAATTCTTTAAAAGTCTTCTTTTATCATTTAGTCAAGTTGATCTTGACTCTAAGTAAGCTTTACTATAGCGCTATTTCATTACTTGAAGACTGTTCAAGGGATTTTCAGTTTAATACAATTAAGCAAGAGGAGTTAGTGTTAGTGAAGTTTTGATGTAGGTATATCATAATCGATTTTGATGAAACTTTGAATTTCGTAACACTTCTGATGATAAAAGCCAATTTCAACTTAGGGATTGAAGGGTTCTATGTGCAGTTTAGGGTGAATTTCAAATTAAAATTTTCAATCCTGTCTATTCTAATACCTAATAGGATTAATCCGAGGATAAATCAATTAAAAATTAAGTTCCGTTGTTATTTATTCAATATCTTTTCTCTTGCAAGACATATTTCATTTAACAGTTAATTAAACAAGACTTAGAAACTATTGTCCTCAACCATTTAGATTATTATCACTTGAAATGAACAAGTTCATACATAAATTATGTGCTAAAGGTAACATATTATTAAATTAAAACTACAGTAGAGAATTATTATCATACAAAAATTATAAACCTCTCAATCATCCACCTCAATATGAAATGTCAAGCTTTCAGGCAATTCAAATCCTTCCCAATTTCAATCCTTCCCAGTATTTTGTGCGTAGCACAAAATACTTTCAAAGCAGTGGGAATAGGATTATTGTTTTCACGAAAATAGGGATATAATAGGGGAATCCGGACATGAATAAATTATTCTGACCCAGCAATATTTTACGTGCGCTACAAAAAGAAAGATACAACATTAAATGTCTCCAATCTGATATTCAAAAATTTTAGGCCCTTTAAATAAACATATTTTTTCAGTTTAAGGCAAGTAATGGTATTTTAAAGAATTTAATAATATTTTAGGGGATTTTAAGTGATTTTAAGGATTTTCAAGGAATTTGACGAGATTTCGAGAGATTTAAAGGATTTGAAGGGAGTTATTGAGGTTTATGGAATTTTCAGAAGTTTTAAGGGATTTCATGAACTTTTCAATAATTCTATTTTCAAAAGGCAAAAATTATTCTCAATTAAATATTTAAATTTCCAAAAAAAAAATCATTTTTAATGAAAGAAAATGAATTTTCAACCAAAAAAATTAATTTTCAACGCTATAACTGAATTGGACTCCTGCAGTACACATAAATTAAAAGCTTTCTGATCGTCTCTATTCCCTCCCCTTCTGATTCTATACCTATTTCTCTTCCTGCTAATGAGAAAGTCAATCACGTTCGCCATTTCTCAGATAACGTTGCATAATTGGAAGACCACCTTCATTCCTCTATCAAGCTTTCGTGGCTGCTGCAAGTCTACCAAGCTTACGATATCGAGTAAATGGCTCTAAGCGCTAAGTATCGATTGTCTATTATTAGCTCCACCACGACCCCTATTAGAATCGTCGTAATGATGTTTTTTTCCCTACCCTCATTAATAGACCGCAGATGTACTTTTTATGAGTACCCGCCGTATATTATGACAAACATTCGGCTTTTGAAAACAAAATATTGTGAGTCCTGCTTTGGCAGAAAATAAGGTGACTCTATAAAAGTAAAGAGCGACAGATTATAGCTCTGTAACATCAGTCAGATATTTACTTGTGCGTGTTTACCCATGGGCTGCAAAGCAGTATATTCTCGAGAAAGTACTCCGGTCTGATGGATATTGCTCTTGTGTAATGAAACTGCGAGTACTTCGTCCGGAGTTTAAAGGAAGGGAACTCTAATCTTTTGTGCTCTTCTTGCAGCACTGGCCAGACTAATGTTTCCTGAATAATTGTGATAAACTCTCTTCATAGAGAATCTTGGATACTTTATCTGCACAATAAACTCTGGAAGCGTGAGATGTTTTAATAACACGTAAATTACGTCTGAAGATGTAGATATAAAACTCCTAAACAAATAGATAAACGAAAAAGTACCTATATATTCTTCAGTCATTATTTTTTTAAATTCCACTTCCATGTTTTTTTAAAGTATAAAATGTTATTTTCTCTTAGACAGAAGATTTCGCGTGAATAAGAACATTCATCAATACATTTTATGTATAGTCAGTCTCTCTATATCTAAGCAAGCAATCGTTTCTGCACTCCTAGAAATAGAATATAAATAGTAATTCGACCAATAATAGTAGCTTTTGGTTTTAATGTATAAAGTTATATATAATCTCACCTTCAAGGAAAAATTTATATTCTTCTCATATGTATTTTCAAAATTTCTGAATTTTCCTTTTTTAAATCTTTGAAAACATTGAATATTATAATTATCCTTAGTGTAAAGAAAAATGTATTTTCAAAGGTGCAACTTGAAATAGAACTTTATTGTTTTCCATAACATACAACTCGTACATTTTCAAAACATTTTATGTTTCACCTTCCAGGGTTACACATTTCACACCTTATAAACATTTCACAGTGTTTTATAAAAGAATGCAATATTCCTGCAACTTTAAAGCTGAAAAAACTGGTTCACTTGCTACTCTTTAAAATGAAGTTTCTTCAAAGAGTGCATATATTTGAATTGTCGATGACATTTTACTACTGTAAACACTGTGTAGATCATAACATACATGGTTCTTTTTCTCAAACCCGCGCTTTTATCTCTTATTTTATTGAGTTTCTTTTTCTTCCCAATTTCGACCTACTGTAAGAAAAGTAGGTAGTATAACAGGATTTCTTTTTCACGTAAAATGTTTCACTGCTGTAATCACGGAGCGACGGAAACTTAATACTATATAGCACTGTACTCTTAATTGTAGTTTAGTTGAGGTATTAAATTAATTAAAACTTGAAATTGAATTAAACCTAGATGTTAAAATTACATTAATTATGTTAAAATTGTATAAGCATGAAAAAAATTGAGTAGCAAGTTAAAGTGCCTTTCGTTCTTTAATAAATTCAGCAGAAATCCATCGTCGAGGGAGAAATGCCTTTCGCCTCCTGCTTCTATATTTTTATCGGTGCCTGAAAAAAAGCCATTCACATTTTTACGTGGGGATGAAGTATTAAATTACGCTGCAATGCTTTTCTGCATTTTGACCCTTGTTGCTTTATCAGCTTTAGCTTCAAATTCCTAGCCAACAACTGTTCCCTAATTCAACTTTAATTGGTCGACATGGGACAATTTATATTCAAAAGAACATCAAGGTTGTTAACAACGATAATTGCCATTGTTCCGAACAATGTTTATTTTCTGCGGTTTTACGTGCATTCGAAATTTTCGTGAAGTGCTCTGAAATCTGTATTATGAATTTTTCATTTGATTTTATTGTTTTTGTGCAAAATAACGGTTTTAGTAAAGTTATATGACATTTATGTATATACATTGTTTTTTTTCTGTTGAATTGTCCTATGAAATGTATAATATCACAATCTAAAAATTCTGTATTCTCTAGAGAATCACGACATGAAGCATGAAATTTTCTACAAAAAGATTAATCGCTGGTGCAAATTTTGGTGCTGACATGAAACAAACGGTGTTAATAAGAGGTGCCAGCATTCTAGCGCAAGCTTAAAACGACGTCGCAAATATTCCGAGTTCAACGCTACCACTACTATTGCGTTGTACCAACCTAGGTAATATAATGCGGTTGAACCAGCGGAATATTACGGAAGTTACTTCTGGGTTAGTCCTTTGAAGACTATAAATAGGCCTAATAGAAATATTTCTCCTCTTGCATTAAAGGGACTGGAATTATATTGAATATAATATATGTAATTTTTATATCCAATATATATGATAGTCTTGAAATCTCTCTTGAAAATTCTTGAACTCCCATGAGATCCCAAGAAATTTCTTAAAATCAAATAAAATCCCTTGAAATTCCTTAAAATCCGCGCTGGTTAAATTTCTACTATTATTTGACATATTTCAAAGTAAACCAAACCGCTAATGCAAACTTGCTGCTGCGATACGTCTTCTTGACATAAATTCGTATATGAGATAAACATATGTACACGGAATACAATTTAAATTCAACGTCAGTTTATTCCGGTACAAATCAAATCAAAACCCGCGATTGCAAATGTCAAGGGAAGAAAATAAAGAAATAAAGAATCTAAACTAACTCAATAAGAGAAAAAGGTCAAATATAAAAGTACACACTCCGCCGAAAAGTAAAACTGGGAAAGGAAAATAATAGAAAAATCGAAAAAGGGAGAAGGAGGCGGAAAATCGACGTCGTGATAAACAATGGGTCTTGGAAGATTGTAAGCAATGCTAGGAACTAGAAGTTTCTTTTCTTCTCGTCTTACGTTTCTCTTCCGAAGAACGGTTTGCAGCATTCTGAGTCCCTGGGGACTTGAGTTATTACATCCTCAACTGGCACGGCACTAGTAGAGAACTAGAAACAAGGAGAAGACTGAACCAACGCAGCTACACTCGTAGAGTGGCACGTCGCCGCCATTGTATCAGCTCTTGTTTGGAGTTTTCCTCGAAAGTGGAAAAATAAATATTAACGGTTGCACTCTCCCGATATTAGAAGATCCTGTGGGACATACCGAGCGCGATTTGTCCTCGAATGCCTGGAAAACGTCGTCTCGCACATTTTTCCTCAACCGGAGGAAGAGGATCAATTTCTCTTTGCGGTAGCGAGTAGATCTTTGAGCATTCTTACAAAGAATTGTCTCGACGATCTCCAAATTACGGTACTTTGGTGGTGTAATAGGCAAGAACTTCCGGAAGGATTTAAGGGGCTCATTTTTAAACTGTCAACTTGCCGAATTTATTATATGCGGAGAAATATTTACTCTATTTGTACACATCTTCTAGGAAATTCAATTCATCCTTAATTTTAAATATGGATTCTGTGAAATTGAAAACTTATCTTTACACCTTTTTCTATTTCAGGTGAGGCGCCTTAAATTGAAGAAAATATTGCTCATCTTTCATTTGTTCCAATAAGTAAGTCCCTTAAAATATAGTGTCTATGCGTATATTTAATGAAAGACGAAGTCTATTTTCTTCCAGAATTCCGGGTTGAAATATAACATTAAAACATGTGTGGCTTTATATTATCAAGTGAAAAATATTTCGTGCAGCGAAAGCATGTCATGTTCCTTGCTAAGAATTTGAATTTCCTTATAGCTCAGGAAATGCAGGGTTAGATATATATTTTCGTCCAATTTTACCCCTCGAAAAAGTAATCTATGCTGCGTATCTCGCCTGCTATCACTTTGATAGTGCACGGGATGTAGCGAGCCAGATCATTTCAGAGGTGTACTACAGTGTGCATGAAAATAAAAATCCTTTGATCTTGCATGCGCACAGAAAGCACAAAAATCGGGCAATCAACGAGCTGCCACCTTTAACTGAAAATAATCATAATATTTTAGTAACTCCGTAAGCTGCAAGTCAGATAAGAATTTTTTGGTGGAAAATTGAATATTATATGGTATTATGTCTTCCCCAGTATTTCTGAAATTTTTCTTAGTTAGTAAAAAGTATAAATCATACTGACAATGAGTTAGTTAAATTATTTTTAGAAGACACAGATGTAAATAAGTCAAGTTTGTTATACAGTTTTTGAGCTGGTAACGAGCATTTTGTCTTTTTCTTTAGTTTGCTCGTTTACTAAACCTTAAACCTCCAACAGCTTTAAAGCTCTCCTTGGCAATTTTTTGACTAAAATAAAAATGGGCACTTTTATTTATGAAATATGCAACAGCCTGCCTCGAGCTTGTACACGTTCCTTTCGTTCGAAGCAACTGTTCTTTGCTTTTCTTATGTTCTTTCCTTGAAGGAATAGGTATTTTATCAAGTATGTATTTCTATCATGAAAAAGATACATTTTTAAAGGAAGAAAATCTTAACTGAACTTGCTCTGAACCCGTATCATCTTGAAAAAATGAGGATCTTTCAATTTCAAGACAATTCCTCATCGTCTGCGGGAAACTCATAAAATATTGAAAGCTCTTATATTTATATCTCTGTAAAATTGTTTGTTGTAATTCTATAAATTTTATTCAGATCTTAAAATATGTTAATAAATTTCAATTAAGGTATTATTAAATTATAATCTGTCCCATTGATAATTACAGATGAATGAATCCATTCAAGATTATTATATGCAATGATTAATCTTTCCTTTTACAGGCCTCTTTTCCGTTTTCTTCCCCCTTTTTTTTTCGAGCACTCATTGACTGTTAAAAATCTTTATCCTTCTTTCATTTCTGTTTTTCAATCACTCCGTCTTTCTCTGTCTGAAGCAAGTAGTGCATTCATCCCTCAATCAGCCTCTCAAGCTGATTGGGAAATTCATATCCGCATTGGAATTGATTGCAGAGAAATAATATTGCTGTAAATCCCCAGGCACTCTTGTGCTTCTATAGTTCAATCGCTCTGTCTTTACTTGCGTCTCACTCCTCAAATCGTCCTTTATTTCCCTCCTTTAGCTCTCGTTGTTCCTCTCTAACTCTCCTCTCCATTTTTCCTCCTCTTTAGCAATCTCTTTTTCTTCTACGTTCCACCTCTGCCACTCCTTACAATTCAGTTCCGGGATAAAATTCTACGAGATCGAGGCTCGAGAGTGCTCTACACGTAAACGAGCAGGAATTCCAGGACAATCGTGGCACGTTGATTGCACCCGTGATAGTGCATAAGTACCGAACGACGATCCATCCCTCAATGCAGAAACGAATTGAGAATACTAGTCCCGGGTCCTTATCATTCTTCTTCTACAATGAAAAATGCCAAATATTCTTTGAATCCGTTTTATTGACCTGGAAGTATTTTCATTAAATATCAAAGATGAAAAAAAAATATTCATGGAAAAGCTCTCTATAAATTTAAAAATTGAAGAATTTAATGCTACATATATTGAAGCTATCCTCATGAGTTCAGAGTAGGGACTCTTAGTTAGGCACTCTAGCTTTATCAGATCAAAATTACCTTTGTATTATATCATATTTTATAATACATAGGAAGGAATTTAATTAAAGCATCAGAGCTTCCAGTATGGCACTATACCAGCACATAGTTGATGTAATTTGTTGTTTATTAATAATTAGTCGACCAGCTGGCTATCGTCTTGATGGCATAGAAATATTTTGAAAATCGACTTTCTGTGATAATTTCCTTCAAATTATGTTTTAAGTATTCCTCGCAATAATCACATTTTTCTTATATGTAAAAAGTTATAGAAGTTATAAATTGTTGGGATCTGAAAAGTTACTTAGTTAAAACGTCGTGTACTTAATGGATTTTCCTTCAAGGAATATAAAAAGTGCTGCACTTTGATTGCTCGTAAAACAGTTTTCTTAATGGCTTTCTTTCCTCTTTGAATAATACACTCTATATTCCGCTGGCGTTTATTTTGAACTCAGCCGAGAAATTTAACTGTTACTCTATTAAAAAATTTGAAGAGTATTTACAAAATATTGAGTTTTATTCAAAAAACAAATGCACATTGAATAATATTATCCGAAGTGTGCGAGTTTGTTGCGACTGTATTGGCCAATACTCGTTAGCGCGTATCTAATTAAAGCGTAATCAATTTCGTTGATTAATTACGGTCGTTTCATGCTCGAAGCAATTTAAAAATAGACGCGATAAAAGAAATTCATCGAGAGAAATAAATTAATTATTTGTTTGGTGAGATGAAATTTTGATGGAATGAGGAGAAATGCTATTATGCTATTTTAAGATGAATTTATTTGTGGTCTAAATTAAAGTCTAAATTAAATTTTTTTAAATCCAGGGAAAAAGGCTCTTATTTATTTATAAATAAGCTTTCTTTAGAATTTAAATAACAATTAATAAATTATAAACAGTTCTCCCTTGAACTGCAGGATGTAATTATTAACTTTTAAAAGAATTTAGCAGAAATTTTGTTTAAAAAAGAAAAAAAACCAATCCAAGAGTAAATGCTTTCATTTCCTGTCATCATTTTTTCAGTCTTATGTTTATGTCTATTGTTCTTATGTTTCTACTTTTCTTGCACTGAATGCTTCGTGGTTGGTTGGATTGCAGTTTTTGTCCTCAGTCTCATCCCACAATAATCACAAATATCGAACGACTTCACCAGCTCGGCAACAGCACAGATTAATCATAACTTTTTCCCTTGATATTGAATACGAATAAAGGCCAAATAATACGAACTTAACCTTGTCAGATCTCCTTTTTTATTTTTAGAATTTTTAGATCAATCTTCAGTATTGACTGGACCAAACACGAAAACATTATGCAACTTGAAACTAATACTTCCAATTCTCATTTCAAAATGGAATTGAAAATTGTCATTAGACTCATGTACTTTAATACAAAAATTCCTTATCTCTCTTTGCCAATATTTTGATCCATTGTTTTCCACAAAATTATGAATCGAAATTCTCCTTTTTCTCTCTGATGATGATTATTACCATGAGAAAGTGAGGGGATCAACTTTTCTTGCACTCTTATGAATTTCAATAGCGTCAACTTGAGAAAGGGAGGCCGCAAAAGCCATTCCATACCGTCCAGCAATAAATTCACTCACCCCTGCGACCATTAATCATTTAGAATTCTGAAAAAAGAACTATCCAGAAACGAGACATAATCTTTTTCGAGTGGATCGATAGGTAAAGACGTATGATACGCGGATCTATAGAGTCCGCTTCTAGGTCAAGTTTGAGATGGCTTCAATGCCTGAAGGTTAAGTTTCCGGGCTCAAGAGGGTTAGGGTGTACTGCTCGAAAAAAAAAAACCTATAGTGCCACTTCTCTTCGAATTTTTGTTTACCAAACCGCACTCAGCATACTTCCCTGATACCATGTCGAACAGCTTTTACCTTACTTTCGTTTCAGTAAGCTTCACTTTTAGTACCCTCATTCAACTTTCACGGGGGAATTATTTCAGAACACGAATTCACACACTTTCCACAAATTTCCACCTCTTTACACTCATAAATTTAACTCGTACTGCAGAATTTTCCAACTTAGAAAAACCTTTTTTCGAACTCCTTTTTTAAAAGTCTATTTGATCTACTTTCTCAACTTCATTTCCCAACTCCGTTTTCCAAACTCTTTTTCCAACGAGTTTTTTTCCACATATAATTTATACTTATTCACAAAGAAAAGAAATTAATGCAAAATTTAGTTTAATTTCTGAAGTGTAAAATTTATGGAAATTCAATTTAAAAATATAGAAAGTTGTGAAGGTTCAAAATCTTATTTTATGGAGGTGGTTATCTAAGGGGCTCATTTAAATTCAGGGGAGATGATCACGTTGGCTTTTTATCTTTTCAAAATCCTGGTTGGCGAAAAATAATTTCCTTGGAAAATCTGCTTCAAAGCTAGGACTGAGAATTCAGAAATTTTCATTCAACTCAATCAAGAGCGTCTCTCACGTTTATCCCTTTTTTATAATCTAGCAACCTGTCTTTTTTTTTGTCTCTCCTTACTTCGTATTCCTGGTTCCGTTTAATTTCGGGAAAATCGTACCGCGTCGAACGTCACGTTCGACCTCATTTCTCTAAAGCTTCAGACATACGTATACCAACTTCCGCACCTACTGGGTAACATTCGGCAAGATATTTTGACATGGTCCGTGGGAGAAAGCAGCTGTTCTTAACGCTCAACTTTAAAGTCAGACTTGCCCAAACTTCATCTCGATAAAAACGTAAGTTGAGGGAATGTTATACTAATGGTCGAAGTGAAACTATCGGAAAAGTACCAAAAAGCTAGCAAGAGATAAATATCGGTATAAAAAAAAAAAGAATAAAGACGGTAGAGGTAAATGATCCCATAAAATTCTGGAGTAAATAAAAAAAGAAGAGAAATATTTGGAAGAAATTTTCGAGACTTTTAATTTTGAATAAAATTAAGGACCCGAAGATTCAAAATGCGAATAACCCAAATCTCTTACAAACTTCTTTACCCACACAGTTTTTCCAACCCCCTTTTTCTAGTGAATGAAATCACATTAGAAAATAGTACTTTTAAAGTTGAAATGATTTATTTAGAGCGTAATGAAATAAACAAGAAAAGAGTAATTTTACATAAATCACGAACCAATTTAAACTTCCCGTTTGAATTTTGAGACGAAAGATACATTTAAAACGACATTATGTTGAAAATAGGGAATTCGAGTGGGAAACCTTTGACATCATTCGTTCACAACATCTCCCGTAACTTCAAATTCTTGTTTCAACACCCCTCTATGGGTTTATGTTCAGGTATAAAGCATACAATCTCTCCCCTTTATTCAATTTAATTAGAGCATGGATCAAGGATTCAAAGGGCTTCCGGACTATTCCCTCTAACGAGCTCTTCTAAGTTCTAACAAAACATGTTTCAATGTTTCAAGTGTAGTTTCGACTTAAAGAGTACTTGACTCCTTATAATTATGTAAGTCGTTACCATTCGACACGCAAAAGTGACTCGAAAGTCACCATTTTACAGAAGTGAAATCAAATTTCTGAACGTGAAACTTGAAAATATTTTGTTACACCTCCACCCCACCCTCTAATACTAAAAGGATAGAGGGTATGACTAAATTTTATCACACCCCATCAACCTCCGAATTGAAAAGGGGGAAATTGAGTGGCGTGGCAATATTTATGATAATATTTTTATCAATATTCTGTAATAATGTCGTATGAAAATAATGTATCTCAGGATTATTTGCTTTCTACAAAACCAATATTGATTTGCATGTCCAAGAACGTTGTTGGCTTGCATTTTCTAAGACTAAAGTGATAATATTGAGCGCTGTCGTGTTAAGGCTGCTGGCGATGCTAAACTTCTTTGAAGGTACTTGAATAGATTTAGGTCAGATGAATCCATCCAGTCACCTTCTGCTTGGGACATTTTGAAAAATCCCGATGCTTAGGTCTGGAGAACCCATGCCGAAGTATTTACTCGGCCGAAAAAGGTTTGCCAAACAGAAACTTCATCTCTAGCTGTTTCACACGAGTTGGTCGATTGCGGCCCTTGGTACTGACCCAGATAAATTACACACGCTCAAATAGCTTTACCACTTTTCTCCTCATTAACTCCAATCTTACTTTTCCACATAACTCAGATAAAACTCTAAACCCATTTTTTCAAACATTGTGATTTAGTAGGCCTTATATTTTATGTCCTGGAAGTTCTTACTTCTTGCTGACTATATCTTGGTAAAATCGTTGGTATAGGGAATTGCTAAGTAGCTTATGTTGTAGATGCTCTTTAAGAATTATTAAAATGTCATAAAAGAAATATTTCAAATAAATTAAACTTTTCAGTCGATAAGAAAGCTGAGTCTCGGACTCTTTGTTTAATGTTGGCGAAGAAAATAGAATGTATAAGGAAATGAGTCACCCCAGAGACTTCGATTAAAGTCGAATGAAAACAGAAGTCTTGAGATTTTCTTCTCGATGGCTCTTTCATCGGGGGTCTATACCGATTGGACTCAGTTCCCTTTCATTCTGGTAACACTCTGAAGCCATCTTTTTCCACGTATAGAATTTCTGGCCGCAATCCAACGCTTTGCCTCTGGTTTGGATTATGTTACATCAGTCAACAGTGAGAGAATTCTATTGATCTGTGCAGCTGATTCGCTTCAGTTTCCAGTTTCTGATAATTCTTTTAAAATTGCTTTTCGATAACTGAGTATCAGTATTCGATTATATTATTTATTAGACTCTCTGAAACCATTCAGAATTTTATCATAAAACTAAAGAGCATTGATACTTATTTTTACCTTATTAAGTCTTCATTATAATTCGATGACAAAGTGTATTTATTTATTTTTATGAAGGAATTTGTGTTTGTCTTTGTGGTTTCGTTTGAAGGAAAATTTTATTAAGATCCTTCTGTGGAAAATACACTCAAGACACTTAACACACAGAGGCCAATTTATCCAGTGGTTATGGTTGAACGTGTTGTTGGAAAATCATGTCGAAGAGGCGCCCAGACGTCTCGACGCCCATGTCCGACGTCTTCCCAGCCTCCCAGTGCCTTTGGTTATTGATCTTCCGGCCCAACATCGTCACCCAATCTTATGGGTTTGTTTGTCGCTTCCTGTAACATAAATACATCTTCCTTGAACATTTTTCCTTCAAACGTATACGTCAAAATATAAAAACCATTAATTACGGGATTTGAGTCAATTCTTAGAACTTGTATAATTTATATGCACTGAAACTATATCTACCCGATTAGAAATTACGCTATGGCCCAATTCGGGTTCTAACTAGTTTGTCATATTTTTATTAGAACTTAAGTAATAAGGAATAATTGTAATAACTTATTACAGTAATAACTTTATAAAGGATATACTTCAAAAATAGAAAGAAATGTTAAATTATGTAAGAATTAAAGTTGATTTTTCAATATGTTTTTCAAAATAGGGTAATTCTACTGGAGCCTTGTGAAATCTCATGAAATTCCTTCCAATCTCTCGAAATCTTTTTAATCCCATATATACACTATCTGTACACTAATCTTTTAATTAAATTCCGTTGATCTGAGCTATGTATAATAAAGTTGAAACAATTCCAAACCTACCATAAAAAGTATAAAATCCAGTGCATTTTTAATGTACCTTTTAATCCCAGGCACATATTAAAGTCTCATTGAGGTTAAAAAATGTGCGTCGATGAATTTCATTGAACGATTAAGTCAACGTTTCTACGAAGTTCATAACTTTATAGATGCTGCTTGGTAGAGGAGAGATTAAAATACTGTCCTAGAAGGTATATCAAGGACGATATTTTCCCTCGGGTGACATATTTCATTTCTTGCTCATAGAAAAAGTGTATCCTGTCCCTCTCGCAATACTCCCTGTTTGTTGGTTGATATTTATTCCCAGTCGGTTCGTCCATCCCGGTTATAGAAATTTGTGAGGAGCTTGTTTATGGTTTTTAACTTTATGGTCCAAGCTAGTGCGACACTTTATCCCAATATATGCGAACTTCCTGTTTTTTGTATACTTTTTATTCATAATTTTGACAAGAGAGTGCAGATAAAATGTGCACGAACAAAAATAGGTTTTCAAATTAGTTTTTCAATCAGTTTTGAAGATAAAAGGAGATTAGTAAAAATTGAACAGAGAATATCACATTATACTGTAATAAAAATAGCTTAAGAGAGTTAGAAAATTGTTGTTATATTTTCAAGAAGACAGCAACCCTAATTTAATATAAAATATAAGGGTCTGTAGTATAAAAATGTCTATTCGTTGAGCCTCCTCAAGTTTTTCATCAAATAAGTGAAGGATTTCTTGACTATCGTCTTCATTCGATGAAATGGAGCAATAAA
>CAJFCO010000155.1:243010-283087 GCA_904066015.1 Synergus gifuensis
ATGTGAAGACAAGTGGACCAGGTCACTTTATTATTTCCGCCTTTTGGGATAAATGTCAATTCCTAACTCCATATTTCTTTCTCATTTTCAAGGCTTAAACCGAAGTAGAACCAGAAACTACCAAAATGGCGGCTTTCGTGGCGAAGCAGATGGTCGGGAACAAACTTAACGCCGTTAAAGGTAAGCATGAAAATGCATGTCTGATTAATATGGAAACTATGTGCAAAATTCATTAGCCATACATAATATGATGAAAAGCTTGCTTGAATTTCGAATTACCTAATACGAACTCGTTTTTATGGAAGAAAATCTACAAAATATCTTCAAAATATTTTAATCCGATCAAAAGTTGATGAATCTCTGAATTTTCTCCAAACAATTTTCGCTGCTTTAATAAAAAGTTTCATTATAGCTATTGTAGTCTACATAATTTGACGATGGAATGCAAATCATTTGTAGATATTCTCATAATGTTACCACAGGGAGCTACCACATTACCATATGCAATGCCCCGCCTCGAGGTTTATCGTGGTTCCACGTTCTGAAATTGGTCAAAGTAATTGGTTATAAAGTTGGTTTTCACTGTTTATGCGATTAGTATTGCAGACCAGATGTAATTGGCATATGTCGAAAGTACAATAAAACGATATTGAGAATTCTCATCACTTGCAAATTTACGACCGAATTCAAAAGTGTTGAAATTCGCTAACACAGAAAATTAATGGAAGTGTTGAGGGGAAAGATCCTTCCATTAAAGGTCAGATATAGTTGAAACTTATTTAAAAATTTTTTATTTTGAAATTTAACTTTAAGTTACGTTTACCTCGAGGAAATTTAAGGCTGAGAGAGCCTTTTGTCTAGCGGATTTTGCAGTTAAGGTCAGCAGGTGAATTGAGGTTCGTGACATTTTTGCAAAACTTTTTGGATAACTCGCGCACGGGGAACACAGTACATGCTCGTTCTGTGGTATTTTAGAGTTTATACCTTTATATCTCTGTGTATTGTACGTGTAGATTTACCTAGAATTATGATGATAACTAATATATATATATATATATATACATACTTCTCGTGTTCACTGCAGATGTACGGTTTTCTCGGCCCTTTCATACTCAAACCATTCCCAGTAGTAATAACTGCACTTTTTCGCTACTGCATCAACTATAACCACCTCCAGATGGACAATTTTCGTACTCATTTTCACGTCAAGTACCCTCATTTTTTCTTCCTACTTTTACGAGTTGTACTTCAATAGGCAGTTTAAAAAATGGGTGTATTATTTTTCTCATTCTTCCAAAGGTTTATGTTTTTTAAAGTACTGTTTTATGTTGCGCTTTTTTATTATCGTTTCTGTGCACGCTAACTCCTTATATTTTCTGTTTTTTTCCTTCGACACTCTCAATTATTATTATTACTATTATTAATGTATATAATAGGCGTGAAGCGTTTGAATTAGAGCTCTCAGGATGAAATTTACATCCTTTATGGTTGTATGAAAAAAAAAACAATTTGTCAAATAAAATTTGGAACATTTTTTAAACATAATTAAAGAACAACTTAAAAAAATAATATAATTGCCATACATTCCCAAATTTTATTGATGTACCTGATTAATTATATCCACGCAGATGTAAATATAGTATATATAATATAATGATTAATTTTTATAGTAAATTAACTTGAACTCAATTCCTGAACATTTTTCAAAATTTAATGTAATCAAGTGTACTTGTCGCGTATAATATTGCTAATAAATATTATTTGTTTTTTAAATCGTTAAAAAATATAGGAAGAATCATTATAAATTTAATGTCAAGAAAAAACTTATCTTAGTATTTATAGGAAAAAGAGATTCGATTTAGGGATAAAATTTATATCGTTAGTTGTAAATTACGTCTTTTGTGGTTGATAATCGGTTAGGGAATGCGAAATTTAGAGTTCTTATGGAAGAGTAATAGAAACGCGATTGGCGACCTTCATCAAAACGTCCTCAGCTTTTTTGCGCTCTTGATGCTGGAAAATCTTTTCCATTCGAGAGCCTTAACTCACTTGGATAGCACTCGTTCTTTACTGATATCACTTTTCTTCCGCACATTTTCATCATATGAATCGCTCCAATAATGACATATCCTTCATTTTCTAGATCAATAAATTCCTCCATTGATATATCGAAAAATCGATTTGATGCTTTCATGAATTATGGAGGTCTATAGTTATTGTAAAATTATAGTTTGAAATATATACCGTTTGTGGAGAATGATTACTTTATATCTAAAGAATTCATTTCAGTATTCTTTTTATACTTTTTATGTAGAATGTAAGTTTAAGGTGAATTCAAAACAATTCGAGGTTATTGCAAAACAATTCAAGGTTAATTCAAAACCATTCAAGGGAACTTGAAATCTTGTAAAATTAGCAAAATGTGCAGTACAAAACTAATATATGTGTCTGAAAAACTATTGTGATGTTTGCCGAATTAGAGGGAATGTAGTCGATTAAAGAGTATTGGTAAACAATTAGCAAATGTCCTCGATATGCGAGAGGCCATCACAAAGGTAAACAAAAGCTTGAGAGAGTGCCCGTAAAAGAGTGAGGGAATTAGTGAAAAATTGTGACATGCAAAACGACGCGACAGCCTGATGGAAAGGATGAGATTTAAACTAGAAAAACAGGGAAAACTAGTTTCGAAGGATTGGAGTGGGGGATAGGGGAAATAGAATAGAAAGAGGGAAAATGCAGGAGGCAGACCTCAATTGAAACGGGCGACCACCAATGAAAGCCCACGAATGTTTCGTAAACCGAGTCACATTTAGAAGTTCGAAGTACTACACTACTATGACTACTGCCACAAATATTTCTCTATACTACCAAAGCAACTACATATGCATCCGATCACCTACTAGTACGACTCGCTCGTTTTTCCTCCAAGTTAATTGAAATCCCTTGCGGATCAATCGGCTTCGACTGGGCTACAATCTATTAGGAAGTGGATCGGATTCTCAATTAGAAACCGTACATGCAACAATACGAATTACATTCGTCTATTACGTATTCTCTCTTGTCCTCGTGGAAATTTCTATCAAGATATATTCTCTAAGGAACCACAATGTCGTGGTAATTGACATTGACAGTGATGCAAATAAATAAACTATAAACTCGCAGTAATTGACATTCACTCTGACTTATCTGAGTATGCAAGAAATGTGACTGTGAATACGGAAAATAAATAGAATTTGATACACTCGCTCATAAAATCTTTCGAAATCGCTTGAAATTTTTCAAAATAATTTTAAATCTATTGAAATCTCTTATATAATTTATTTAAAACATCTTTTGATATTTTAAAATTCCAGAAAAAATTTGTTGGTATCCCGTTTTGATTCAAGTGATCAACTGCTCTTGTAAAATTTTACACAAATGATATATATATACTTTGTAAAGGATATTTTCATTTATGTATGTTTTTATTTGAGAGGTAATTACTAATATCGATTGAAAAACGGCTTGCCAAACTCATTAGAGCTCACATTCATTGAAGCTGTTGTTTTCGACGAATAAACATGTCCAAAATATTTTACGCAATTCGCTAATGACATCGTATTCATTCAACTGGATAAATTAATCGGTGCAATTGTCCATCACGTGGCAATGTATCGATGAAAATCCAATTATTCGACTGAATGCAAATAATTTAGAGGATTAAGTCACTAGCTCATATAAAATAGGTATATAGGAGAAGGTTTAGAGGATACAGTGTTTTGTGTTCGTGTTTCGTCATCTAATTTATTTGATTTTATCTGAAAACACTCGCATTTAAATACTTATAAAGCTACTTAACTTTTCAAATCTAGCAATTTTAATTCAGATGGGAAAACAATTTTCAAATTTAATTAATATCGTGCTAGTTCTTATTTTATAACAAATTAGAATTTTTTGAACAATTTTAACTTTTCTCTTTCTCTTCCGAATATAATCCATAGCTTAGAATTTTTATGAAGCTGCGCCGTTAAGAAGTTTTGTATAAAATTCACCCCTATTAGGGGGGCAAAGGTAATTTCAGAGTTTAAACGTGACTTCTGATCTTAGAGGGTAAACAGACGGTTATATATTTTAAAGTATAAATTACAGCTGTGATGGGAGATTTATTCTTATTTTGTTTTCTCGAGATTGAATAAACATAATACTGAATAAACTGTTCTATTAACTGACAGAAAAGCGAAAATGGGGAGTTGTTGTATTTTTAATTCCGAAATAGAGAAATAATATCCTACAGTATAAGCTATTCATTATTGATTCGATGAAGTTCTCTATATTACTAAATTAACCCAATGTCCTCGACGTATTCATAATGATATCAAATAATTAATTGCCACATTCGCAATGAGTGCATTTCGACTCATTGGACTATATCTATAAAATGAAATTTTTAATTACATATCAATCCGGCTTTATCGTTCATAATAACTAATTATTATCGAATCGATTTATCAGATGGCCATTAATTAAGTAATGCTTTTAGCCGGAGAAAGGATTTCGAGAAATGTTAGGTATATATATAACATTCAGGCGTCGAAATTTTCTTGGGATATTATTTAGAATCTCTGTCTTTTTCTTAACAAAACAATGAGCTAAAGTAGGTCTCGGCTGACTAAAAACAATTTTTCTACTTAGAAAAGATACACCGAAAATTCAGAGATTTACTACTGAAATCAGTCGGACTAAAATTGATTTTTCTACTGCAAGTAGAATTAGTTCGTCATTTTTGTCGATTTCAATTATGAAGAAAATTCTATATAATTATTTTTGTTTCAAAATCGCGTTAAAAACGCGTCAATTATAAACAGCATATTATATCTAAGTATATATCAAACTCAGCGACAAGTAGATCCCATCTGGATTACTCTAGTCTAGCTTACGTTAATTTCGTGGCGGACCCTGTTAAGTCCCCTTGTCCTCGAGACGACAGCCTTAAATATTCGCAAAACATAATTTCTCATTTTAGTTGTCATGGAAATTTAATCCTAGGTTAACGTTCTTGAAAAAGAAGATTCCAAAAACATGCAATGTTGTTCATATACATAATTTAGATTTATAGTTAATCAGTAATTTGCTTCTACGCACGATGGAAGCATTCAATAATAATAATCAGTCAATATTGCAGTGACTCGATGACTTTTCACTGATTTCCAGTAGATTCTTCACTGATTAAAATCGTGAGCAAATAGTTAATGAGATTCAGTAGAATTTGACTGGGAATCAGTGAAATTTCACTGATTTTTTCACTAATTCAAGTTTAAAGACTAAGATGCATTTATACATGTGAATTATACAAAATCGCTGGCTGAGTTCATATTGTGAGTGATGAAGGATTTTTATTTTTGTATATATATCAACTTGCATACCTTCTGTGTTTACGAGCGTATACACGATGTGAAAACAGAAATTCCCCAGCGACCCGCCTCACTTCGAGGGAATCCTCTCCACGTGCGAAGAGAGTAGAAAAGAAAAGAAGCGTAAAATGACTTAGAGAGATCGTAACCATCTTCGTGGCGTCACAGTTCTCAGGAAAAGTTTTAACTTTTATATTACCTAACGGCTACCCATTTTCTCTAAATGCGATCTTTATGCGCAAACCATAAAACTCCTAGGTTCGTGTAAGTTTTAAATCAATTTTCTCGAATTGTTAAATTGCCCTTACTTTTTATGTAGACCCGAGTCGAAATTTTGAGCCTTTTTAAACCCTACTTTAACCCTCCAAATAATCTAAAGTTAGAGGTTTTAAGAGGGTCTAGAGAGTTTCTATTCAATGCAATGTAAACCTTAAATATAATTTTGTCCTATAATTTCAATATTTTCAAGGGAATTTTTAGATACACTTGGAATCATGGAACTCTTAAATTCTTTATGAATGAAATTAAGATCTGCATTCTAGTTGTTAAAGATGGTTAGAAATTATAGGAGGTTCTAAAAAGTATTTCCCAATTTTCCGTGAGATAATTACTTTATGTTTCAAATTTTTATAATACTAGAAAGGAAAAATATAAAAACAGGAAGTATTCCTGACGTTTAAGCTCCATGGATTTGACTTTTGTTGTTGAAAACTGTTCAGCATATTGTAGACGAGCAGGTTTTCGTTTTGGCAGGTGAATGCGAAATGCATGCTACGTTATTCGCGGAAATTGAACGAATAATATACATACATGGATGATCGATTAGCCTAGAGGCAGTTTTGAGTTTGCATATCAGGAAACACGTGTAATCAACTCTAGTCGCAAATATGGAAGAAAATAAGTCAGGAACGATCCGTGAAATAAATGTCTACAATTGCAATTAAGGGTGTGAGAAGATTGCAGGAAAATTCGTTTTAGGAGACAAGAGAAAGAGGAAAGGGGAGAGTAGCCGACATTTTGCTAATTATGAGCACGAAATTTCAAACCGCCCAAACTCGGAAAAGTCGTGAATTAATGCCGCCGAAAGTTTGCGAAACCGCAGCCTGGAAACTGAAATCAACTCCAGGAATTCCTGGTAATTACCCAACCTCTATCGTTCTCACGAAAGTAAGTCTAAGAGAGAGAGAGAGAGAGCATTAAAATGAGAGCAAGAGAAGTCACAAAAGTCTCGTTTTCTCATGTACTTTCTTTTTAAAAATTCTCATTCTCCTCAGCAGTAAGTGCTTTAATGTTCTATATTTGTATATTAAAAACGCAACATTGCGCGCTTTTTATAAAATTCAGAAATAAAATTTGGAGTTACATGAGACAAAAGTATCGACTACGTTCGATAGTTGAAAACATTTTTAACTATCTTGCCGTCAGAAATGTATGCAATTTCAAACAAATCAATGCGAACAATGCGCGTGACATCGGTGGCACGTGAAAATTCATAAACTCACAATGGGAAGTGATAAGAGTCGTTATAGCGTTTTTTATTCCTATAACTAAAAATGCGACCGTGGTTTTATAAAATACTCCGAGAAAATGTTTCACAAATATTAAAAAAAATGTTCAACAAAACATATTAATGTTTGAAAATCATGAATTTTAATTTTCATAGTTTTTCTTTTGTTAAACAAATGGAGAAATGCAGATTGCAGAATGAAGCACTATAGGGAAGAAATAATTAGTCTACATTTCTGCTTATAATTGCTATACGAGCGTAATTACAAAGCGCAGTGTCTTAATCGACTTATCCCCATGTAATCGCGCATAACGATGACAAATGGCTCGTCGGTCTGAAACCAACGAGATTCTCCGAGAGCAGAGGAAGAACATTAATAATTGCACGAGCTGCAAGTGACCCACTCCATTTCCACATCGAACTGATTATGATTCATGCACATATATAATACATATCTATATATAATACAATAAATACGTATAAAATACATGAAGAATACATATATAGAATATAATTTCACAAAGGCACTTTCTCGTATCCCGCTTCTACTAAAATCAAAATATTTATGCTTTAATCGATAAAATCTCCGAGCAAAATGTGTTGATAATAGTTAATGGGGAGGATTAGACAAAGTGTAAATTTTTGAAATATTGTTTATATTGCGATTCTTGAAAGAGGAATTTTTGATAATAATAATTAATGTTAGTGAAAGTTGAAATGACTTTACTGTACATTTTCAATATTATACTCCTGCTCTTCGATATCTCGGAAGTCTTCAAGTTTGACTAAAGTTCAAAGAGCCGTCTCAATTTCAAGGCAGAAATGTAAAGGGCTTGAAATATCGATGCGTATATTCCACGCTGAGACCATCGATTTCACCCCGACTCTCCCCCTTTTTATCCCCATATCTTCCATCCACCTTCCTTGATGCCTCGCATTCCTGCGACATATTAAATACCTGCGGAGCGTCACCTGAATTTCTCAGTTAATCAAGGAAGTTCATCGTCCGATTCTCCATTTAATATTATGCACCTTCTTCTGGTTCATAGATTCTTTCATTCCTCTGATGTACATAACTGCTCAAAATATGTAAATTACATTTTTTTTAAATTATTCCTTCCTTTGCAAATTCTGAGAATATTTTTTTAACATTTTCTCGGGAGAGTCTTAATTTTTCTTCGAACTAATAATTGAATTGCACTTGGTTTCAATTTCCTGCTGCGAATCTTAATTATCGAGAATAAAAAATGTAATCCATTGTCTCTGCTTCCAGCGGCTTGATCTATAGCGACATTTTAAATTCAAACAAGCCTCCTTTTCAAGGACTTTATGCGACAAGGACTTAAAACGAAAGTTTACCATAGAAATAAAGAAGAGAATAATACTGAAATTCACGATACGGACTCTTAACAGCGCATTTCTAATTGTTTCAAGTAGTTCAGCGCAGAATAATAAAGTGAATTGAAGGAGAAATAAAAGGGAAGTTCAGAGAGTAGTGCTTCCTATTCCAGGACGTGTCTTTTCAGTCTCTTGCTAAAACGTAGCGCGTGAGAAAAAAGTTGTCAATTTATTAAATTGCGACCACGGCAATTGTTATTTTACGGCTCGCCACTTCGAGTTCCGGCTACCGTGTTTCGATGTATTTGGGAAATTAAAAAAAGAAATTGAGAGAGAAGATAAAGGGTGCAATCTGAAAAATGCAATGAATCGTATAAAACTGAAGTCTGATGAAGCTTTCTTGAAAATTTTCAGCTCAGGTTAATATTGCTAAAGGGAGCAACTTTTTCAAAACATTCAGCGAAACTCTACATTTTAGTAGTAACAAGGAAATGCGACATCGGTCCTTTGCATTATTAATGTTTACGATACCGACGAAACTGCTAAGGCGTGGAAGGAAATTCATTCAATTCCGCAAAGTTTTCCCTCTGCATGCAGATAACTATTTAAAAGCAAATGAATTGTGCGAAGAGCATTCTTTTATTTACCATTATGACTAATGGTGTCAAGATTTTAATCGTCAACTATTTTCAGTTAAAAATTATTTCTGCAAAATTCTTAGTTGTAGGCCTTGAAATTTTAAAGAAAATGGTATATGCGGTCGAAATTTCCCCATAGTTTATAAAAAATAAGACTTATTTTCTCTTCCAGTTCCACACATTTTTAAATTCAGCATCATCCCATGAATGAGAAAGAGAATTTTAAAAGGATCTGTGTCAAGTAGAATAAAAAAATCTACAGTTGACATAAGCATTCTGTTATTCAAACAGTTCAAGTCCATACTAACATGTCGCAGAATTTGTGGACAGCTTTGTGAGACAAGCGAGCTGTACACTTTATATTCTGCTTTTCTCTTTTCAAAAGTATATGTTTTAACGAGGTGGTGGTCTGTCGTGGCTGCTCGTAAACCGCTTGAATGCGCTTTTCCGCTTACCTTTTGAGTTTGTGCCAGTAATTCGGTGCTAGTATTCTGCTCAGAGCATGAATTTTATTTTTAAAAAGGACCTTAAGTGTACTTAACATTTCGCTAATTAATCGCAATTACATAAAATTTAAAAAGGAAAATAAAACCAATCCCTATTACAGAAAATTCGATTCTGGCACGCTGATTATTATAATAATTACCATGAAAGTTACCACAAATGTCATTATTATGATGAAAATATGAAAAACAGGCATTTAATCACTTTTTCAATATTATCTTGAGTCAATATTGTTCAATATTATCTTTTGGGAGTCCTGAGAAAGTCCCAGTGACAAAAAACATAACGAATCATCGTACTTTATTATATTAATTGATTAATTAATTTAATTAATTAATTAGTAGGCGTGAGTTTGTCTTCACAATATTTTTAGAAAGTTTTCTATGAAAAATTGACGTCTAAACTCGAGCACCAACTTTAAACTGGGTTGAAGTACTTTAGTAAAAGTTTAACAACTGAACTGAAGGACCTGAGTGAATAAATCTCTTGAAATTCGAATTTTATCCTGCCACTTTAAACACTGCGATGCTGTGATTATGTCATCAATCTAAACGATCAGTGTAGTTAGCGCAAGGCGGTTAATTAATTTGCCAGTGTCGCTCATCGATCCATGAATCGCCATGGGTACGAGGATTGATAGTAGAGAAGAGCACAGAGGGGATTGCGGTCGGCTCTCCCAATTACCATAATCATGTCAGGTAAAACAATATTTTTGTTGTCTCACGCGAGTCATCGCTCATCCGTAAAAATCCAAAAAAGTGACCAATCAGATAGATTTCGTTATAAGAAACTAACTAAATCTGTGTATATTATGATTTTTGCATTTTCAGTATATGGAAGCTCATCATAATATTGAAGGCAAATTTTTATGACAAGAAAATCTGTAAATTCATCAATTACGAACTTCCTTTACAGGAAAAAAAGCCCACGAGAGATAAAATGCCGACGTCTGGAAAGTAGAACATGAAGTCCCTCAGGGAGTGAAGGTTGAAGCTAGCTGAGCAAGATGTTCAAAAATGTCAATTTATTAAGTTTCCTCGAGGAATTTTGCGGAATATCACAATTAATATTAATTTACCTTCACCTGAATTTCTTTATTATAAGGAAAAAAAAGCTTTCATAGGAATCAAACTTAAAATAGTGAAAAAGTTTTAGGTACATGAGACAATAAAAAAAGCTGTGAACATCTGACTTTTATTGCTTATATCTCAGCCATAAAGGCAGAAACCTTTTCTGGGAAAGCGTCTTGAAGTTTTTTCTTTCTTATCAAGAAGATAATAATATCTCTTATCGTAACTGCAACGTGACCTTTTCCTCTCTAATTTACAGCTCGAATTCCAAGCTGCAACCCTTAAGGCTTATAAATTCTGTACCTTCTATTCAAGTTAATATTTAAATGAATTACTATTGAAATGAATGAAATTCTCTTTTTGAAAATTGAATTTATCAATATTCTTAACGAGAATCTAGAGATTCCTCTGGTGTTCAGACAACCAATTTAACGCAATCATCGAATTCCAGGTGACATAACCTGAGAGTAGAAGGCAAAAGCAATTTGCCAGAGCAATCGACCACAAACTGCACATTTTTTCTCTAGCTCGGCTTCGATCTTGGAGTTTCCTTCCTTCCCTCTCATTTATCTCCTGTTTTATTGAATATTATATATATAGCATCCGCGTTACGTCGGCGATGACGGCGACGCGACGCTGACATTCTATTCCAAGTCGAGTCCAATTCAGACTTAATAAAGCGTCATATACAAACCCGTCGCCAAGAATTTTTCCCCGTCGCGAGACGTTGGAATTGAATGAGCTGAATGCTCATTTAATGGTGCCAGAAACCGTTAGCACTCCACCGCCATAACCATTGTCATCACCACAAACTCATGCGGAAAAGTCTTGTCGAGATTTGTCACCGTTGAAAATCTTCACAGCAATAAACTCATCTTATTCATCCCCATTCTGCATATTATATAGTGAACGGCTTCCAAATCTATGAATGAATTAAAGAGGTCTACCTATGTAACGGCCGTATTTCAAACACTTTATTAGATTTTTTTTTTGTGGGAAAACTATCAAAGATTTTTTAACAAATGTAAATGAAATACCACTAATAAAAAATTACTCTGTAAAACAGAAGAATAAACCTTTAAAATGACGTAAACTTTGTTAAAAAAGTCTTTGGTAGTTCTCCGAAAAAAAATGTCTAAAAAGCACTCAAAATACGTCCGTGACAGAAAAAATGACATTCTTTGAAATGTTTACAATTTATTGTTATTATTGGATGATACGTTAAAATGCAGAACAAATGTTTTCAATGCGAAGATCATAATGGTTGTTAGAAGACACAAGCTTAGCCTCGTTAACCTTCTTTCGCGAGTAAGACCCTTAGGATCAAAGAAAAGCAATACAGCTCGAAATGCAATACCCTTTCATTTGAAATCACAGCTTTTCTTCAAGTTTAATATTTAAGCTCGGACCAAAGTTTTAGTATGAACGACAAAACTTTTCCTTGTCCTCGTGCAAATATCTCCATGAGATCCTTCAAGGCATCGTAATCACTATCTCTCGGAATTCTTAATCCGGCTTGAGAAAGAAGATGTGTGGAATTACTTTTATTAAAAAACCCAAGACGAAATTTCTTTCTAAAGTTTCTTTCTTCTTATTATTATTTTTTAATGAAAATTGGTATTCCATGAGCACATAAAATTATGCTTTTGAATGCACGATATCATGGAGTCATAAATGTTCCTTGAATCAGGAGATGTGGCTGTTTGGAGGCGGAAGTTGCAGAAGAACAAATTATGGCTAGTGAAAGCATGCGCTCTATTAATTACAAAGTGCGAGGTGTCGGGACGTGGTTGTTTTCACAACCACCAACCTCATCGGAGCTAAACAACATCGTCAAGAGACATTGAGACACAACCGCGGAGGTCTAACCTCGTTTCTACCGTGGCGAACACGGAAGCGACTTAATGTGAATAATTAGCAGTTACAACTGGAATTTACTGTAAACCAGAACTGACCCGGTTTTGAGACTGCATCTCTTCCATGTCAAAAGCTTGAACTTTAAGCAAGTTTATTAATTTTACATATATGTAAATTTATGGCCCTGTAACACGATTGTTTCAACATATGTTACGAGTGCGAAATACTCTCGAATCTCTCAGGGATTTCAGCCTTTTTAGGCTGAAATCTTTTACTTTTTAATTTAAAGTAAAAAGTTGTATTATGATGTTTGCTATTATAGTTATTAGTTACTATACAGTAAAAAAAAGCTGCCGCTGCAGTTTGTAAGCACGTTTGACCCAATTCAGACTCATCTTTAATTTAGACCAGAAACGATTGCCAAAGTTACAAACTTTTGTTTTACAATCACAAAGAATTACGTCCCTGAAACTCGTCCAATTAGGAGAAAACCCGACTGTACGGTTGTCGACTCATCTGTTGGAACGTAAACGCAATAACGCCTGAAAGTTATCGGATTATACTCTGCGCTCCAGCAATACAGGATAAATTGGATTTTTCGCTCTTACTCTATTCCCAATTCGCTTTATATTAAAACACGTATCGGCAAAAAGGAGAATATTAATTTTTCTCTAATCGAAGACATATGAATAATACAAAGAATAATACAATAATACAGAGAATAATACAAAAATATTTAAAAAGTAGTATATTATGCACCAAGAGGAAGAAGAGGGATTTTATATATATATATATATCTTTCTCTCTATGTTTTATACAATACTTTTTATAATTAGTGCATAATTTCAGCCGTTTCTCATACCTATGAAGTGAAGCTGACTACTAACTACTTTTATTCTCTAGGAAATAAAATTATTTATATGTTACGTTTTAGTCCCCAGAAAGTAAAAAGCGACGTGGTATATGTAAATAATTTGCACAATGTGGCTAAATTCATTTAAAATTATTTACATATTAGCAGTGGATGCAATATTACATGATTCCAATTTGAAATTCAACAATTTTAGGCCAAACTTTTTATAAGACAAAAATCATATGGATGCGAACACTTTACGATAATTGTGTAGTATAACGTCATTTTTTAATCCTTGGAGAATAAAAAGTAGAATTTTACCCCCGCATAAACTATGAAAAACGGCTAAAATTATTCATGTGTTATAAAAAATAAGTATATGATACACAAAACGGCTGAAATTATTCATGTGTTATAAAAAATAAGTACACGGAAAAAATTATTTTCTTAGATTTTAAAACAGTATTTGTTGACTTTCGGACACAGAGAAGTCAGAGAAAAGTATTATAATATTTCAGTGAATTTCATGAGATATTAGAAAAGAGTTTATTAATTTTTAGAACAGATTTCTAAAAATTTTGGAAATCTGTTCTAAAAATTAGTAAACTTTTTTCTAATATCTCATAAAATTCACTGAAATATTATAATACTTTTCTCTGACTTCTCTGTGTCCGAAAGTCAGCAAATACTGTTTTAAAATCTAAGAAAATAATTTTTTCCGTGTATATGATACACAATTTTGTAAGAGCGGAAAAAACAGGTGTCTATGTGGCTATTCATTTTTCATTTTAATCATCTTTCCTCATGTAATCAGGCAACGAGCTTAATAAAACGTGCGCTGTAATACATGAATCCTGGATGCAGTAGTTATTGCAGAGATGGATTATATCCGGACGCCGGATCGTAATTCGCGAAATGCCCGGCATGATAAAAAGAATTGTTATTCCTTTCATGAATCGCCGTTGATAATCCGGGAATTATGGAATAAAAGGAAAGAAAAATCAAACTAGCCGTTTTTATGCATCTTTATATGTCGAATTATGGAAACTGAAACTGAATCGTTCCATAAGCTCTTTAGTCTTTTATCACCTTCCATAACGCTTTTCTGACTTTTGATAGACTTTCTAAAAGGTAGGGAATTTTATTTCATTTTTTTTTAATTCTTTATTTTAATTTGCCTCTCACATACAATTTAAAGAAGTGAGTTTCAAGTGACTAAAAAAGAAAGTCAAGAACTACAAAAAAAAAAAAAAAAACAAATAAAACGTGATCTCTGAATGAAATTACATCAAAGCCTCTTTTCCGACCGAGTTTCAAGAGATAGCTAAAAATGCGCTTTTCCGCAATTTCCATTACTTGTAAATACGATACGAGTTTTTCGCCTATTTTTCGTTCCGTTTCTGCCTCTGATACTGGATTTATTTGCTAGCGTATGCTATTTCAAGAGTACTATAGCGATGATAATGTGAGTTCGATGCATTGTGCTTCTGGCAAAACATGACTTTTTTCGGACTCAAATTTATTTTTCAATACATGAGCTTTGTGAGGTGTTGAAATACCGTCCATGCATAAAGTAATTTTTTTTTCTTTTTAGGGTGACTGTTTTTTTTACCACAGTTTGTACATTTGAAGTATGGAGGAAAACTCAGTGATCGATTTAGAAGTAGAGCAAGATCAAGTTTTCTTCAAGATTTTGTCAAATTTTACAACTATAGTTTTTTTCAATCATTTTGAATTATTTACTTTTGAAAGGAAGAGCGGGGAGGGGTAGTTGAAAAGGGAAAACGGATTTGATTGTACCTATTCTTCATTTCCTTTTGATTGGAAGGTGGAAGAGAAGTTTTTGTCGGAAAATAGAAGAGGCATTTTGGTTGGAACGGGAAAGGGGATTTTGGTTGGAAAGGGGAAGAGGTTTAAGTTGGAAAGTGGAAGCGTTATTCTCTGACATAATTTTTTTATGATATAGTGATATGTTCCCCTTTCCTCTTCTAAATTTCGTTATAGTCAATCCTGCTACTCTTTAAAGTCAGAGCGATCATTAAGGGTCTAGAGAGATATTCATAGGGAATGAAGCTAAATTGCAAGTTATCGATTTATTCCTGGCATAATGGCATAATGGATGACACTCACAAACCAGAAGCTATTGATTTCGGATTGAGGTGAGGGGTAGTAGCTTTTGTTGAGAAGATTATAGCGTTCACTTCCAATGTTGACTGCTACCTCCTCTGCTGTCAGTAACTGGAGAGTACCAACATTACCAAGTTTAACAAACCAACTCTTTAAATTAATCAGCTTTCATCGAAGGAATTGTGCGGTACCTCTAATCTAGTAATTAAGGAGGAAATGTAAATAGTAAAAGGGATAGCTTAAATTTTCCGTGCGGGAAATTATTTTCTACAGATGTAACGCTATCAAAAATGTTCCCTGATGTAAAGGAAATGGTAGAATATATGAAGTCATGGGAATTCGTTTCTGATCGTTTCACCCTCGGGGTCCTGGTAATCGTATTTGAGCTGTGAAATATGGAAAATTGGCAATATTAAACCATCCCTCCGAATGCGAAAAAGGAAACAAGGATCACGAGCCCTGACACATTTTACATTTGAATTCACATCCAACACCCCTCTATACCGTTTTTAAACTTGATTTACTACTCTAATATAATATTATTCAAAGGGGACAACTTTCTACTGTTTTCACATATTTATCGAATATTGTTCCCAAGAATTTAATCAATCGGAATATTGAACAAGTTGACTTACATTGACTAATTCTATTTTTGATTTTAATTTGTTTTCTCTTGTCTGTTGCAGGTAAATAAAGTGAAACTAATCTACTCTATTTTGTGACGAGTAAGTAAGATAAAAATCTCTTGCATGAATATTGTTATCAACATTAAGATTCTCCCTTTTCAAAAAAGTTAAAATGATTTAATATTCAAGATCATTAATTTGATGAAAATTTATTTCAATAATGAATATTTAAGTCTCTCCTTTATAAGAAAATATAATTTGGCGTTATGTTACGTTCGAACTTTATAATCACTTTAAGATTGAAACCAGATTAAATCCAGTTTGAAACAAAGTTATATTACACTTTATAGACGACTACTTTTTATCTCTGAAGGCTTTTAAAAAGTAGCTTTTACGATTAAATGTGTGTTTAAAAGGAAAAAAATAGATTAACGTATTTTAAAGGGTGATTTATGTTTGATAATTAATTTTACTGAAATCTATGATAATAAAATTGTCAAAATCGTGAAATATTAAATCAAGATAGTACTTGTATTAAAGAACTCTAGTTAAAATTGCTATACATGATCAACGCGTCTCTGCATAATCCGACTAAAATGTCAATTAAACAAGCGGAATATAAACAAACTTAGCCACCGTGAACTGGTGTAAACAAAAACGTTAGTAAACATCTATAAGTACTCCACGGGCAATTCTACTCTCTCATGCAGCGTCATATTTTGAAATGGTTAGATGTAGTTTAACCAAAATTTTTAACTTTAGATTTGGAAAGTGTTAAGGGTGTGACCAAACTTTCTCAAGTTTTAAATTCGCTTTTCTTTAAAAAAAATCCTATCTCAGAAATGCTGAGAAAAATTCGTTAAAAAATAATTTCTCTGCTGGAAGTAATAAAAAGGCAAGTATTTCGAAAAAAGCTTTTCGATAAATTAGATTGTAAGAACTGATTTCGAAAAATCTACTTTCAATCTATGGGTAAAATGGGATGATACTCAATTTGAATAGAGATTGTTTTACAAATCGGTTAATTTTCCTCAAAGCATTTCATACTTAAACGCCCCTGTCAACAATAGATGTAAATAATTGTATCAGGTGGCTAAAATTGAAATATAATCGCGAAAGAATTTGATAAAACTTGATACGAATCATTCGTTCTTTTACATTCTATTGGGAATCGAAACGACCTCACAAAAGCAGAACCACTCAATATGCATGCCCTGAAATAGAACTTTCGCTATACAGGTAGAATTCAGGTACTATTGGCCCAATAGTTTTTACCAGAAAATATTGCTTTCTATTGAAGTAAATGAGAGGAACTGCGCCATGGTTCTGAAAAATTTATTTTCCATAAAATAAATCCAGAGTTTTTATCAGTGGTTGGGATATAGCTATATTTGAATGGAGGTTGTTTTACAAATCAGTAAATCTTCCTCATTGAATGATTCTGCATCGTCGGAGTGTTCGCTTGCGAAGCTCTGTGCCTGTCCAGGATGTTTCGGTGTCATCTGTGACAGTATGAGGAATCACTGTATAGCTGCATGTTGGCCGGATGAGGCACGAGCAATTTGGTCAACGTGGATAAATAGAGGATGACCGACTAGTGGACCGAGTAGTCTGGCCTGGTTTGAGTTTCCCAACATATATCCTATTAACTCGAAATATTCGTAAACACATACATACATCCACGTGCATTAAAAATATATACATATATATACATATATGTATCGCGTAGTTCCAATATCGCGAATAATCAGACTAAAGTAATAACCGTGAAGCTAAAATCAATGCTCAAAGATATCTTCCACTGCCAATAATTATTCGCTTTATTGTTTATCATCGATTTTACTCTCACGCAATCAAATCTAATTTTAAACATTCTGAAATATTCATTTATTACGAAATAGCATGAAGAGCAAATAAATTCATTTTAACTGAATTCATATTCTCTCTTGAAAAGAAATAGATTCTTCCTGAAATTGACAATTTTTTAAATTAACGAAGAGGGAATTTGCATTTATTGTCCTTCTCGGAAATTTATGTACTTCTCTGTCAGCGGAAATTGTTGCAGTAACTCTTCGTTGCCGCAATTGACCATAGAACAAACAATTTAGTCGAAAATTGTTACGCTTTTGTCACCATAATTGTTTTGCACTCTTCAAATTTTGCAAAACCGCAGAATCCATTTGCACAATAATTTATACATTCAAGTTTTAAAATAATAACAGAACACAATCGGTTTGCGAACCAATTAAATGAAAAAAAACAAGATATTTAAATTTGAATAGCCATCTTCTTGTATAATAATTATTCTATCTGCGGTTTCACCCCCTCCTCCCCATGATCATTGATCACTCAGGAAATCTTCTTGAGAATTCACAATTGGAACAGGCAGTCTCTAGAATTAGTTTCTAAGAAAATTGAACCATATAGAACATCTTCGAAGATGTAAGGGAGAGTTATGAGTAGATAGCAATCAAAGGCATATATCGTTAATCACGGAAGAGAATAGTAGGGAATGATTCGACAAGGATTAAGCTGGCTGTCTGTGAAGCTCGTCGAGACTCGGAAGCTCGTTGTTCGATCCGACGTGTTCGAGCTACCTGTCCGCTACAGTGGGGAAAGCAGATTTATTAAAGTAGGGTTGCCGTGGTAAGCCCTCTGTCGATCCTAGACCGATTACATCATTTACAATCGTCGGACAACGTCGCGTCAAGTTAATCGAGATAAGAATAGAATTCATTTCATGCCATTTTCCTTCCCAACTAGCAATAACATTATTTTTAAGCCGAGCTTATACTCGAGAGATAGAATAAAACTCCTCTGCTTGAGTTCGATGCTGCTACCCTTTCAAAACTAGAAACTTTTTGATTCTAACTGTACCCCTTGACCATGCTTTTTTTACTGGACCTATTGACTATTGATTGATATTGACCTATTGATTACGGCTTTTGCGGTTTTGACCATTTCCTTTGACCAAGCTTTCTTTTCTTTAACCTATTAGCCACATCTTTTGATCTTGAACTTGACTGTATCTACTGACCACGCCTTTTTATCTTGTCTGTACCCTTTAACCACGCCTTTTGCTTTGAATGTACCTCTTGACCACTCCTTTTTCTCATGACTGTATCCCTTTTCTTTGAACGCGTATTTTTGCCTTAACTACCCCATCACCATGAATATATATGTATATAATGAAAACAAATGATTAATTTAATCCACATCCGAAAGGACTGGAAAATAAGATTGAAAATATGAATAAAGAAGATCTAAAAAACGTAAATCGGGATTGGAGAGCGCTGAATCATTAGCTTGATGATAACGTAGAAACGAATCCCGCTGAAAACTCAAATCAAGCCAATTTAAATAATAGTCACTGTTCCATAATGAATTCTGCTGGATGCAAAATTATTGGCGCCATTCCGGTAGATCGAAGGTGCATCAGAGCGGTGTTAGGAGGAAAAAATGCTGACTAGCTTTTCTAGTTGAAGAGAAAAGAAAGTCCAATCAAGTTCAATAGTGTTAATCAAGAGCGTATTCTTATCTTGTGAAGTAAAGCGAATGCGTTGCAGTTGGAAGTGTGTATCAGAAGCAAAGAGAGAGGAATTCTTTTGCTGAACGGACGAGATTTATTATAGACTCGCATCCTACACCTCTCGCGTACCTGAACATGACAGAAACTCGATAAAATACTCGTGTAATAAACAGGGCAAACGCAAATTTATATATGAAACAGTGTATCAGACTGCAACTGAACGAACCTTGTTAAACTATCGCAACGAAAGTTTTATGTACCTTCAAATTATAATGAAATGTACATCGTATCAAACTTATGACTCTGACTGAGAGAAAAGTAACGTGTTAAAAAGAGCTAGATTTTATAAAGATACTTTAAGAATTCTTTTTATATAGATTTTATAATCATATTAATAGAAAATTGATTAATTTTCGAACGAATTAAAAGCGCAGTTTTAAATCTAAATCACTGAACCTCATTATTTTTCTACAATTTAATCTAAATTCGGTTTCCAGCCATAATAAAATTTGTATCCCTGGGTTAAGTTGGAGTGGTTTTCAAGTTGAATTTAATTGCAAATTCTTGCGTGTTTGTCTTCGTCCTTGAATTTTTCCCGTTGCAGAGAACTGATTTGAAACCTCAAGTGTCACGTCTGGATCTTCTGCGACAGAGTCGTTAAAACTTTCCAAGGCGTATATTTGCTCCGTAATTCTTTCAGTAGAAAAGACCAAGCTTGAGTAAAAAGAATAGAGGCAGGGAATCAGTAAAAGAGTGAATACGAGAACTCGACAATGTTGCACGCATTATCCTCCGAGACTTCGTGCCTGAAAGCTAGCGTGCTACTTTTCTTCATTTTTTGTGATTGTCTGTTTCTGTTTCTCTCTTGATTTTTTTTTTAAATCGGGCTGCAGCACACACTTCCTTCTGTCCTTTTCTCTCCTTAGTATACTTCGTGACTACCACCGCAGTGTACAATAATCTCGATAACGATGCTACGGAAAAAATGTCAAGATGGCTGACGTAAGCATCGACGCGACGTTGGAATGAGAGTTCGGGCTGGTTGCACATGTGTAGAAATAAAAGGAACAACAGGGAAGTAGGATGGGAAGGAACAGTAGTTTCGAGATGAAAAAGGCACGAAAAATGTGTAGAAAACAAACGAGGCGAAACCCACTGCAGTGTTTTTATCTTGTTAATACAAAAGTTGCCTCTGCGGGAAAAAAACTTGACTGCCCAACATGTTTTATTTAAATTGGGACACTTAAAAAAATTTCGATTGAACAATTATGTGGATGAAAATATTGAAATCATGTGTTGCTGAATATTCAGAATTTTTAAATATTTCAAGGGATTTCACGAGATAATAAGTAAACATGACACAAAGTGGCAAAAATATGCGACCAGAAAGGTTTGTAATGTGTAAAATTCTGCATAAGTCAAAAGATCGGAGATTCAAAAGTTTGTAAAGAATGATTATAAAAATCTTTGGTAAATTCTCAGGTGTGTAATAAAAGGTGCGGTAAGAACGAAAATAAAGCGCGAGCTCCTTTTGTGTGAAAAATGAGGAGCCTCCGTCTTATCGTGAGTCTAGGATGAGCTTAGAGAATCCCCCAGTGGGGATCATCCCAAAAAACTAAGCCTGGTGGTGACGGAAAAACCCGCATCGAGAAAATTCCTACGACTTATCGTTAAAAGCACCTAATACAGAGGGCGCATTTTGGGAACCCGAAATCGTTTTAAACTATCAACTAAAAGAACAATTTATCAAAAGAGAAAAAAAACTATTACCTTGCTCTAATAAATACCTATTAAAAAAATTATAATTTAAATAGAAAACACTTTAATTAATGAATAATAACGTGGGACACCTTTTAATAAGTTTTTTCTTTTTGCTTATATAATTTTGATAAGTCATCATCTTTGCTTATAAATTACAGTTTTCTCATTCAGAATTTTATACTTTGCACTTACTCAAGAGAGAGAGAAAAGTTTCGCGAGGTATCAGGAGAGAAAGGTACCCATGCGAAGCCCAGTAAAAATTGGATATGTCGCGGTTAATGGGATAGGGGTAACTCGTCGAGGAACAATTTACGATTCGCAATTTTTTCTCTCTCTCTCTCTCTCTCTCTCTTTCTCTCTCCCCTTTTACCCTATTTTAATGTGAAAGTTCACACCGCCTATAAAGTCGCTGTAACGAGTATTTATTAGGTCAGGACATTATTGCAAAAGTTTTCGGCAATCTTTGGGATTCCCTGAATTAAATAGCGCACCTCAGGTATAAAAAGTGGGGAATATAAAAAAATCAAATTAGGAAGTGGATTACTGTGTTTAAATACGAGGAAAATGTGAGGCGAAATGTGTCACAGCTTTACTGATTTATATGTGAGAATATTTAAAGCTCAACTCCGATTCCAAGAGAATTTTAACTGCAGAGTAATGCTAAATTTTATGATTTGTTATGCGAAACTGCTCTTGAGATGTTAATTAATTAATTAATTAATTCGAATCAAGTATTATAAAGAAATTCCAGTAATGATTATGATGTCGGAATAAAGTTAATGATTAACGAAAAAATATGTTCCATGCTTATATTAGTAATAAAATACGAAAACTATCGGAAATTTAGTTTAATTAACATCTTCCAGAATCCTGATACTGAAATAAAAGCCTCTAATAAACGTGACAAGGATCGTTTGAAGCAGCAATCTGTGAGGCAATATACTCTTAATGCAGCCATTATAAAAATTCCGTACAAAGTAGAGAGTCATGCATATCTCTTAAAGATGCAGTTAAGATGATCTCGTCGTATAGAGATCTAGAATGTTCATCCTGAAATAGGTTGTTATCGTAGTAATAGTAGTTGTCGTCAACCTAATGAGATCAGCCAATGGAAATGGATACAATGGCGTTTCACTATAATTGAGTAAAATATAGGATATCAGAATGTACGCCCCGTTCCTTGTATTGACCACCCAGACTCATTTGACGGTTCATTCTTGAAACTATGTGAAGTGCTTTCAAAGCCTCTAATATCGATCTTATCTCATTCCTAGGAGCATTCAAAGTGCTTGTGTAAATTGCAGATTAATTATGTTATTCCTTAATTTCTTCACTTAAGTAAACCTATAAATTACAGAAAACATGAACAATTCCTACAATAATTTCCATAGATATTAGTATTTTTTATGTAACTAGAGCAAAAAATTACCTCTTCCTTTTCTTTGATAAAGAAGCAACTAATTTGAAAATCTTATTCTTGCTATTGTCAATAATTTGAAGAAATTTAATGGAATCTCTAGAAATTTTAAGGGATTTTAACCGCAGTTTTTTGGATCATAGGTTTTTTAGAGGATTGATGCTGAAGATTTACTTAATGAAAGCCGACTATTGAAATGTGTTTTATGGAAGCTTTAAGAGAAACTCGGCTATAAAAATGGTAGTTAATCGAAAAAGAATGATTGCTCTGTTCTTGACGTAAGAACGTGATCACAATTAATCAGCTCAAGCTCAGCATCGCACTGTCATTGGTTTATAGTGCTCGTATAACCACGACTGTCGTATCCAAAGATCCTTATGGCCATTCTCCCAGGTATGGCAAAAGCAATAGGAAGAGAAGCCGTAAAAGATAAGTAGTGCCCTACACGCACATGTATTCTTCCGCTCTCTAAAACTTCTCCATCTCCGTATACTAAACTAGGTGAGATAAAACTAAACAGTAATTTCTTCTCTTTTGGTTGTATTTTTAAAGCAGTTTTTAATTTTTCATGCATTCTTCAAGATTGTCAGACATATTAGATTTTCCTTTAGATTAAATTTTATCCTTGGAACTAAAAATTTAAGTAACTAATTCTTTCAATTCATTTTTCCTTTCATGAGTAGCAAATGCCATTTGGTACACAGGGCAAGATCAAGTTAATTTTTTTTAAGTGTGTTTTAATTAAATTCGAATAAAGCTTCCAAGAAATAGAAACAGGATTTGAACAAAGAATTCACACTTCCCGGGAAACCTTTGAGATCTCCTTTAATTTGTTTTAACTTCCATTCAAAAGTTCCTTCTATTTATGAGAATCGAATCCAAGCTTCAAAGACTTGAAAATCCATCTAAAGATAGAGTCTAGTCTTCGGGATAGAAGATTTATTTCTTTTGCTAAGTTACAATGTGAGCTTAATTCACGTAATAAAAAAAACTTTCGACTTTTTTTAAAGCCATATTATCATTTTTTTGTATGGTATTATGGTCGAAAAATACAGAAATAATATAGCCTCAGAGAGTGCTCTTGAAAGGTGTCGCAAAGATCTTGCGAGAACAGATAGTGTGAAAAACACACAAAAAAAAAAAAAAGGGAAAAAGAAGAAAGGAAAATAAAGCCATCGACGAGGTGGCTCTGGTCGTAGTCACCAGACAGTGTATTCTTCACTTTCTTCTATTTTATCATTTTTTTTCTCTTTTTATTCTTGAACCTCTCGTCTTGGTTTGTATCAGATCGACACAAGCCAGACGATATCGGCGTGTTCGACTTGTTCTGAACCAAAAAGGAAACCCGAAATCGGAAGTAGCACACGAAGTAGCACGAAGCTTCAAGTTCTGAGAAAACATCGCAGAGATGCAATCCAGGATAGGTATTTCGAGTATAGTCAACATTTTGAAGGGTATAAATCGAAATCGTTTTGAGATTCTATTGTTTACTCTTCCCCTGTCAATGTCTTGTACATGAAAAAGTAAAGATTTTTTTAAACCTATAATCATCAATTTCATCAGTTTTCTATAATTAATTATAGAACATTATCTAAATGGCGTGTATGCGATATGTTATCTAAGTTATAATTGACAATTTCAATTACGAAATAAGTTGCGATATTAATTTGCATATAAATTATTTACAGCCTAAATTGCACGATTATTACGATTATTTTCGAATATATTTCGCATTGAACGAATACTAAATTTGTATTCAAAATCATTTCATTAAAAACGTTTCATTTCACGTTTGGGTTTAATTTTAACGCAATCGTTTCCATTAAAAGTAAATTTAATTTGCTTTTCAAACGTCCTCTCAAAGAAGGAACTGAAAACTTCACTTTAGATACGAATTTTAATGAATATTTTAGTATAAACAAATAGGGTTCGGAATTTTTAACCGTTTTGCGACCTTTGAGTAATCATCAAAAGCTGAAATTCGAAACCCATAATTTAACTATATGGAGGCCACTCGGGCCTACAAATTAGGACAAGCATTAGTGAAATTACCACTTGTTACTTAAAATAATCCATTGCCAGGTAAATAGCAAGTTTTCTTGCTTAAATTTTTTTCATCCGCTTCTTGCGCTTTAAAGATATGCACCATATTTGTGCCTGCACTTTGCGTGTGCATATAGAGAATACAGGAATCCATACTTCTATATTGAAAGTATAACAAGGTCGAATTTTCGAGGAACGTTCACCCCATGCTATTTCAACGATTATCTTTAACCTATTTTGTCCACAGCTATCTACACGATCGCTTCAGTAAAACAAACGACTATCGATAAAGCTCGTTTCATTTATGATACTACTCGAGCGCAGGTAGTTCAAGCACGTTTTTGACTAAATGGTCGTTTACCTTCCAAATTATTATATTTTTATGCATTTTTGTTCCGGAATATGTCTGCATTCCCTCTCATTTGCCCTAAAAAATTCTAACTTTCACTAATTTTATACTATAGAAGGGGATCAAGATTTGATTAATATTGATGTTATTATTAATTAATATTTAACAGGATTTTATCTTTCAAATTAATAATCAGTGAGTCTTTATATCGGGTATTTAAAGTTAGAAAGAATTCGGAAACAATTTTTAATTATTACTATTAAAAATTCAAGAATTAATTGATATGTAAACACTGAATATTTCTCTAGAAACAATTTCCAAGTTACACAAACATTTATGAAAAAAATAATTTACATATTTTATACATAACACTTTAATGGGGTCTGCGTGACAAATAGATATTTGAAAACACGATATATTTTCCTTGTTCTTAGATTAATTAGTGGATTTAATTATGATAAATGAGACACGTGTTCTCCTTATCCAATTAGATTTTAGATTCGTTTCATTTTTTCACCAAATGAAGCAGTACAGGATGTCTTAGAAATGCCCTGAAATCACGGAAAATAAAGACCTCCTTAATACTTCAGAAGTACTTTTTATTTTCACTATTCGTTTTGTTTGTCCTTGGCATTTACATATTTATTTTCTCACTTGCAATAGATTATACCCGAAGGATAAAATTCGTTATGAAAAGTGCGCAAAAAATGTGCCTGGTGGGGAAAATGAAGGAAAATGTGTGACGAAGGTGAAAGGACAAAATTCGCAGGAACGCAATAACCGTCGGATATTTTTCAACCCGATCATTCTCAGGTTATTAATTTCCATACTTTCTGCGGAAACTTGATCCATTTTTAATTAAAATGTATTGTTGGACCAAATAAAGCGTCGATGAAAAATTACACTCGTATTTTTTCAAGAAATACTTATCTTAATTATCAATATAAAGCTTTATGAACAATGACGTCAATTAACAGGAAAAATCAATATTGCATATAAATTAATTTCGAAAATAATTAATCTTTTTGATATGAAATTTCGGGAAATTTGATTACAGCATTCACTTTATTGATGAGTTCCCAATTAAAATGGGCTATAAGCGATTATTTTTGAATACCTTTGGGATGAATAATAATTCGATGTAATTTAATTATCTAGTTACGGAGAATATTGCTTTTATTTCAAATGAAAGTAAATGGAAAATATGTATAATATTCTCTATTTTTAACTGAAACAAAGTATTATACATTTACATTTTTATTGCAATGTAGATGCAATTAGAAATCGAAGTGGAGCAGAATAAAATACTGTAATTTATCAATGGCAAGATTTGTAGTCGAAATGCATTCTAATTCTCAACACGTTTCGTATTACCTGTCACAAAAGTTCGTTACCTTTAGTTCGCTATTTTCTCAATCCCTTGGTGTAAAACCCGTGTAATAGTTATTATTGGAAGACGTGCAAATACAAAACTTACAGGTTACAAATTTCTAGCTTAACTAACTCTAAAAATAATAAGAAATTTCTAATTTATCTATCATCTACACTACCGTCGAAAAATGTCGGCAGAATTTTATTAACATTTTTACTATATTAGAGAAAAGAATTTTCAATTTAATATTATAAAAATTAGAACAGTTTAAACAATTGATTAAAATCAGACCCACGACAATTTACGAAGATAGAATAGGTTCATTTAATTTCAATCGTTAGAAATGTGAGTAAGGGTAACTAGTTCGTGAAACCAATGGCAACCACTTTAGTTCAATCACTTCGTCAACAACTGATGTGACTAACCGAGGAAACAGGTGAAAAACACAATTGATTCTCTCCGTAATCTTTAATCGACCATTGTGGTCCATTAGACATTTTCTACCTCCTAACTTTTAATCTATTTTCCCCAATTGCGTTTGATAGTGACAAGAAATGTACTCTTAATTCAAGGTTGCTTAAATTAAACCATTTAAATCAAATGCTACTGCCACTTTTATTTTTCTAATTAGAATTTTACAAATCTGGGTATATTCTCTTTCAATGATTACAATTTTGAATAATAGGACACAAGAGTGAATGTAAATGTTCTCAGTTTCCGTTAAATATGAAGGAAGCATATTTAGATTATTCAGTCTGTGAGGAACGTCAGTAAGACTTTCTAAAACCGCAGCATTTAATTAAGGAACAAATTAAATTTCTACTGAGAGCCTTGGTGGTGAGGTACTTACGAGATCTTTATCTTCGTGAGATAAACGACAGGAAATAAGAGAAATAAATTCCCAGTAGTATGCTGATGCTCTCTATATAACGGTTTGTACATCCTTAGGGATGTTTCGTCCCGTGAGAACATTAAACCGTCATTTTGGTTGCCAATTGGCACCTTCCCAAATGGAGACTATTGATGCAGGTTGTTCAAAAGAAGACAAAACTAAAACTTCTTGGGGCTCCTTCAAAAAAGACATTTCTATATTAGATGCATAAAAACATTTTATTTCTATTCTGCAATTCTAATTATGCAATTTTACAACATGCAGTCATTGAATACTAATTTACTTTATTTTTGGAATGTTTCAGGTAAGAATACAGAAAATACATCTCTATAGTCTACGCATGAGTGAGTAAAATAATGATTTTTTTAGTTTAATAAATTAATTATATAGTTTGAACTTTCAAGAGTAAATTATTATCTCGAGTTCCCTAAATCTGCATGCGATTGATTTGTATGGAGAAGTAATTGTAAGCAGTAGTTGAAGATATTTGGGTAGGATAATGAATTACCATCTATTTCGAACATTATGGGAAGGGTGGGTGAATATCTAGTTTTAGGAAAGGAGGGTGAATAGAAGAGAGAGATGGAAAGTGATTCTGTGAGATTGAAACTATTAAGTAGATGTTTCCTCCTTGTTGCCCATACATACTATAGGGTCAGAAAATACGCTTAAGTAAACCACACTGCAGAATAGGGCAATAGGGGAATTCCCAACCTGAAGTGTATCAGAACAATAGAAACTATATTCAGCAAGAAACGATAAATCTAAGCCTCTGTGTTTTGTTCATTCGGTTAGGTTCAAGTCCATAAATTTACTTCTTAGCTTCCCTACCTTCTAAGATAAAAACTTATCTTTAACAATTCAGTAATAAAATCTAATTTATCAAGTGCTAAGGGCCGAGAGTGTAAAAAAAATTCTGCAACGTATATTATTTATCGCTACGTTTCATATAATATACATTTTTTTTCATAAATCATTTTTCCTTTTTTATCCTCTTTTCCCACCCCCTTTTCCTAACCATTTTCCACCCCAATTTCCACCCACTTTTCGCAACCACTGTTCCAAAATCCTTTTTCTGCCCTGCTTTTCCAATTTTATTTTCCAACTCCCTTTTCCACCCTATTTTTCCAACTTCATTTTCCAAGCTTTTTTACAGTTCACTTTTCTACCTTTTCCAACCTCATTTTCTAACCTACTTTTTCCATTTTTCTGACCACCTTTCTCAATCAAATTTTTCAACCCCCCTTTAAAAACCCGTTTTCCCATCTTTCTCGCAAAAATGTTGAAATTCGTACTCGAGAAGTTTTTTTTTTTTTTTTTTTTTTTTTTATTACTTTTATTCACTAAACCTATGCATGTTAGAAATTGATGAAACTCTTAGCAAACACATTTGGGGTTCAGAAATAGGTCACGTCAAAATTTCTTACTTGAAAAGTATGAGTAAGTGAAACTGATGCATAAATAAGGAGAATATGAAAAGATACAATTTCGTTGAAGACTATGAAAGGGGAAGGTTTCATATCATATACTTTCATACATGAAATTTCTAATAACGAAATGGATTTTCAACTGGAAACTGGTGACCCTCTTCAAACGGTAGAAACTTGAGCAGGAAGTTCCTTAATTGTTTTAATTCAATGAAGAGAGAGGGCGTCTTTTGAATATTTTCATTAACTTAAGAGGTCCGCATATCAGGAGACCTATCGAAGTGAAACTAACTTTTCCACGCCGTTTCATTTATGTAATGAGAAACACTCGATGCGTCGTAAGACCAAAGATGTCCAATATCCATAGCAGTAAGTAACGCCAATTTTATCGTGCCAGGCAACTCACAGAATTGCATTTGTAATGGTGATTCTTCTACCTTCAACCTTCAAGTCTCTTGGTCAAAACATCACTCAGGAATTTCAGAATCCATTTGTTATTCAGTCTTTCCTTCTTTCTCCACCTTCATGTTTTTCATTGGTGCGAACTAGTGAGGGCTCTTCTTAACGTGATGGAGTGTCTGGTTTCTGTAAAATCATTGAAAAAGAAGAAAAGGGAAAAAATAGAAATGGATGGAAAAGGAAATGGATAGAAAAGGAAAAAGATAGAAAAGAAAAAAGATAAAAAGAGATAAGAGAGTGGGAAGTAAAATACTGTACAACTGCTCCTTTTGGGTGCTTTCACATCCAGTGATTCAGCTCACATTCCTTGCAAACCCAGCTCTTAGGATAGTTGGATTTAAATTAAAAGTCGGTAAGTTTCCTTTCCGCGTACATTCTCAGTTTGTAAATCCGCTTTTACTTTATCTAGTCCTTAGAACTGTGGGCATGAATTCTTAAACGCTCAGGGAAGAACGAAAGCACGATTGTTTGCGAATACAGATAACTCGACTGCTGTGTTATGGAAATACGCATTAACTGGGCTGTAAAACTTATTTTTGAAATTAATTCCACAAGAGATTTAGTGGCAGGGTAGAGCATTTTAATATAGTAACTCGAAGGCAATTTTTGCAGAAGATAATTTCAAGGAAATTTGTGTCTTTAATTACTGAACATGTCTTCCGACTTTGTACACGAATTTAGCGGCACCTAATTGAAAACGTGCACCATTATCTGCACATGGTTCTGTAATCTTAACCTTACACAATTTATTCATGCTCCAATAATTTGGCATCTTCTTCCTCAATTCTAAAAGAAAAACACTACCTAAAAATCTTTAAAATATCTCTCTTTCGTAAAATTCGACAAATTGCAAGTGCAGGTTCTGATCGTAAAGTATAAATGTAAAAGTATTGATTGTTTCAATCATTTTATGGCAATGGACAGATTTGTAAAATCAGGATGTAGCACACACAATAAAGAGGACAGTAAGAAGAAATAGGGGTTTACGAGTCCGTTTTATGGCAATTCGACATTGCAGTGGACTTCAAAGTAAGGAGTAAAAATAACAGTGAAACGAAAAGCTATTTTTACTACCCAGTTATTTATGTGATGTACGATTCGAGACAACGATTGTGTTTTTATTTTTAAATTCTAAGCTTTAAGAGTCAGAATAAAATGAATAGTCACTTCTATTGGCTTACAATAAAACATTGCTTGAAAAGTAATCTTTTAAATTCAAGTAATAGAACCAAATGCATAAGTATTCTTTACCACATGATAAGTTGGTAATTTCAAAGATACTTTATTAGTCCGATACAATTACTATGATAAATGATTGACCGTTTAGATAACGAAACCCAAATTTAGCTTAACTACGAAGCGCTGCATATTGGGCCACGCCTATTTGAAGTACACGAAGCGAACTGCTTCGTGTAGTAGAATACTTATTTGCAATTTACATGGGAAGAGCAACTACTACAATCATAAAGAAAGTAGATTGTATTCCGGAAATGAATTTTACGAACTGAAGGGCATTCACGTTTTTGTTAACACTATCATAGTTTTTCGTTGAGCTGGCAATTAAATATTTATGTATTTCTGTAATAAAATATGTATAGCATCGAAGGATTGATCACTCTTCAAAGTGGATTAAATTTGATAGCTAGACTTGCGTAATTCATAGATAAGGTAGATATTTTCTAATATACAATATAATTACCGTTATTATGTCTGACATGAGTAATGATGTTACTACTTTTAAGTAGTAAAGCCTGAGTTGAAGCAGACAATCAGTTTGTGCTCTAAAATGTAATATTTCCAAAGATCTTAATTCTGCTTTTAGAAATTACAAACTTTTCGAGTTTTAGTGACAACTTAGTCAAGTTAACTAATCGTATACATATAAGTTTAAACTTTGTTTCAGTAGAGTTCCTTCCAAATTTAGGGGCTTAGAGTTCCCCTTCAAGTAAAGCAGAATGTCATTAAATTATGTTAAAAATCAAGAAGATGCGATTCGATTTGGGGTTGCAATTTGTTCAAGCTACAAGTTTTCCGATTTTAGGTCTTCCTTTTTTCATTTCTCTTAGAACCAAAAAGCTAGCATGTACTTGGAAATCGAGTTGGTATAAAAGGGACTTCCGGCAGCTCACAAAAACCAATATAAATGCAAAGACGTTTTAGTTCGGTGTGCACGAGCCAGGGTTAAAAGGAGCCTGATTGATATTCCACTCAGGATATCCGAAAACCGGCGGATGTGACGATCGCATCATCGGATTAGAATGAGAGATTCTATCTCGGTTGGATGAGCTAGGATTCCATTCGCGCGAACTCAGTCCATTAATCGAACCATCGAATCCACATTATTGATTTTACCTGATTTACGATACTTATTTGCTATGTTTGCCTTGAAACAATGATTGTTTGCTACTGATTTTCGGGGCAGCATTTATCGGATTTGGAATTAATATCGAGAAGCAATATGTCATCCTGTACTCTATTATCTCCAAAAAAGTTATTTTGTTTCACACTACTTTGTTGAACATTAAATAACCATTTCTTTTATACTGAATATATTTTCTAAGATATTTGCAACTAAAAATTCTTTGATTTTAATTATAATTTCCACGTTATCATAATATTAAAATGAAGATAACTCTAAAATCTGACTGTGATGATGTAAACTGATGCTGCTGTGATACATATAAGAAAATTTTCCTAAAAGTTTTAACAAAAGGATTCTAGGATTTAATTCGCCAAGCTCTCGGGGTTTCGAATTATTCAAGCGGTTAAGTACTTCGTTTATAGTGACTTGAAAATTCACAAAGTATAGTATTATCATATCCCTTGCTTTTGTACTAGTTCACTAGACTTCTTTTACTTCTCTCTAGCTTTCGTAATGTAAAAGCATTACTTTATACGTTCAGCTTGCAGAAGATAACACACTCCAATAGAAACGTGTGTGTCTGGTTTCGCCGGCGGGACAGAGTTAGCAGAACATAATACAGTAGTAACATGTTGTTTTTTTATTTTATTTTTATTTCTGAAATTTATGGTAACTGCCATTGAGATAACCAGGAACGTGCTTTTCCAGCGAGCTACACCTGGCGTATATTATATCATGCTTTAGTCAAAGCTTCAATCTATACGCATGGAAGTTATCTCTGAATTGGTTGCATATTTTATTAATTGAAAAGCTTTGAACTATATTTTTCGGAAAATAGGGGCAATAATAGATTGAGTTAGAATATTAATTTAAACACTTTCAAAGGAAGCTAATTAACTCGTAAAACCATTTTCATTTCATTAAAAGCATATAGTTTTGAAAATGAAGGTAATTTCAATATTTAAACTGCTAGGTACACAAATTGGAGAGATTTTTAATTCAAAACCAAAATTTCTTTTTTGAAATAGAAATTTGGTTTCTTTTTAGAAATATAGATACTTTCTGGTATAAGCAAAAAGGATGCTTTTTCGTCTTCAAAAATTCAAATAAAATGTCTTGTTGCATTTGCTGGATGTCTCGTCGAACCATTTCTGAGATATTGGTTTTTTGGTAATAAAAAAAAAGTTATTGGAAAAACCGTAAAGTATTGCGTAAAACTTTTTAAGATGAACAAGATGTCTGTCACTTTTCTAACTCAAAAGAGGCAGGGGGCATAACAAAATATTTGCAATTCGCATTTAAGATTTATTTAACACTGAAGAATAGGTAAAGTAATTTTTATATTAAAAAATCGATATCTCGATAAATAATTGAGATATCGATTTGACATTTTTAGATTTTATTTTTCGACTAATATTGTGGATCTAGTTTAGAATTGATTAATTCCTTCATTGCATGACTGTTTCAAGAATCTCAAGATATATTCAATATATAATCAAGCTGATATTTGAAATTCGAAAGTGTTTGTACTAAGCAATTTCAAGAGGTTAAATCGTGGTTTTGTTGAACGGATAATTAAACCTTTTAGTCCTTTATGGGCGAATTCATCGAATGTATAGTATGTATGTATGTGCATTTCGATTATTCAAGACCTCTCAAAAACGAGCGAATAAAATGCTTTTAACGGGAATTGCGGTCTGGCCGCTTTGAGATTGAGTAAGAGAAAAAATAGTGGAATTTTCCTTCATTTTTACTACTAGACCCATTTCTATATAGTTCGAGTCGTTCTTTATTCGAAACCTCACAAAAGAAGAAGGTTTCCAGTTCCATAAAATAAATTTCACCTCTTTATTGAATTTATTTTTTCAATTAGAGTACAAGCTTTTTGAATTTAGAACTTATATTTTCAGGTTGTGATTCTCTGAGAAATTCAAACCTTTCACGACTCACAATAGTAGAATTACGCAAAAAAAGTTTATTTAGCTAACAACCGTTTTAATGATTCACGGTTGCTAGTCTGCGTAAGCCCGAGATACTTTTTCATGCGAAAGGAAAGATTCGAAAACTTCTAGTTGAGCTTTGGCCTCATTAGTCGTAAGGGAGATTATATCAAGCTCATAAATTTGTTTTGCGTCCCGAAATGAAAACTTAAGTCTTAAAAGGGATCGACAATTATAGTGTAATTAAGACCGTTCATAGATGGATAAATATCCCCTGGAGCTGTTAAGCCATTAAAACCCACGTGTTTAAAATTTTTTATTGCGTTTATAAACCACCTATCTATAGTATACGTACACTATAAACGTAAATTATTATCTTATCGCAAAATCTACTTTCTTCGAGAAAAGTTATTACAAGGATGATATAATGAAATGGTGTTTATGAATGAACTTCAAATAAAAATAGGTCTTATAAATGTCAAGTTTGTACTAATGAAAAATATACCCATATTTTACGAAAGCTAATAATATTACTGATTTACAATTCTAAATATGATCAAGAGATGTAACAAGATAATGAAATTCGTTGTCATTTTAAATTTGGATGAGAAGCGAAAAATTTATAATTATTTCAAATCAATTGTCCATAAACAATCTATTATATTGAAATATACCTTTTTTATGGTATTCAGTTAATAATATTTTACTTTTTAATATTTATCCTTCTTTAACATCTCAACTCGCAGAATATCAAATTTAATTTAGGGTACGATTATTGTGGTTTAAGGGAAGTAGAAAGCTATGTTTACATGAATATTTGTGGTTCCGTAATAAAGTGGAGTGTCGAGTAGCAAAGAAAAATGGTAGCTTGATGCATTTTTCATTTTTTTCCCTCGATTTTTTTTCATGTTTGTCCCGTCGGAAGCAGCTTGCGTGCAGGTAAATTGGTCCATGAGGAGATTTCGCGGGTTATCAAGAACTTTGACTAGCAGCTTTCTGAAAGCACTGCCGAAACGAATTAATCACCAGGACTCGACCTCACAGCAGCTTTTTTCCATCTCCCCCTCATCCCAATGCGCTTTGTTTTTTTCGATGTGTTTTTTTTTTCATTTTTGTGCGAAAAATTTCCACAGGTCTCGGTCCTCACGAAGAACACGCGTGTTCCCGTCCTCATGATGACAAATTACACTGACGAAATTACACTAGTGGTAACGAGCTGCGATCGCCACTCCCAATTTTCATGGTGTTATTCGCGCGCGCAACTGTTGGTTTACCGCCTTAGTTTATTGTCTAGTTAAACAAAACAACAATTATTAATGACAACCATGTTTTATTGTTTCTTTTTGCTCCATAAATTAGTAATGGAAAAAACTGAAGTCGAGGTGCAAAAATGCTAAGAACTTTTGTCAATTAATTTTTCCTTAAGTTCAGAAAAGTTTAATTAACAAGGTTTCATCAGATTATATTTATTTTAATCGCACTTCCAATGAAGCTTTTGCTTATTCATTTAATGCACATTAAGTGAAATCGATTTAGCGAATTTGCAACCAGTCACATGTGTTTAATTAACTTAATGGGAAATTGGATATTGTTAATTCATTGAAAGGTCATAAGCGGATAACAAATTTTCAATTATTGTTTTGTTGCAATTAATTAATGAGTACTCTAAAACGATTATTAGAAAATTTGACGTATATGTTACATTATTGTCAATTATATTAATTACTCTTTGTGTTATCAACATGTTACTTTTAAAAACTTTTATTTATTTTTGCAACTTTGAAACTTTAACATCTGAAACATTAAAACACTCTCACACCCTTTCCCTCAATTGGAAAGGGTTAGAGTGTGACCAAATATTGAGTGCTTTTCGGGCAAAAAACCCAACTTTATACAAAATTTGGACACACTGTCTCCCTAATTGGAAAGAGGCTGGGAGTGTGATCAAAATATTTTGTAATTTGTTTAAAAATTGATGTAATTATTTCTAGTTCCTCAAAGTTTCTATCAATCTTCAAATTATAACGAAAATCCCAATTATTAACTTGAGTGAAAAGTTACAGTACATTGTTTCGCTTTTACTGGTAAAGCGTCAACTTGACATCCGTGATTTATCTCAAAGAAGACAAAACTAGAATTTGTGCGCAGGCAGTCTCGAGAATTTGTGAGATGTAAATTATTTGGAAATGAGACGGAAAGTAGTAAAAGTGCTAAATTCGAATTCCCACTTGGAATCGAGATAAAGAATAATATTAACAGCTTGCATGCCATGTTTCATGGTGACGAAACACGACAGGACGACAGCTCGACGAGCGAAACTTCCGGTGCGTGCGAGCGGAAGTGGCAGGAAAACGTTTTGCGTCACTGTCTCGATTCTTGATGTACTTGCATAACATGCAAGAGCATTATGAAATTTTGGCATTATCGTTACAACTCGCATTACGCGTGATAAATTTATTATGTCCCGCAACCGCATAGCTGTCTCTATTATTGAGTGTGGTCCGCTTCTAAGTGGACTTGGTAATAATAATTCGATTAAATGGATTATTCAAAATTAACGGTGAATTGGAAAATGAATCTTTCGATTCAATTAGTTCTTTACCGAAATTTCTATCATCTCTCTAATAAAAATGATATAATTGTGTTTAAAAGAAGAATAATTTGAAATTAGAGATGTAAATTGGAATAAATTTGAAAACACTTTTGCACGAATAAGGAATGAATTTCCAGCCTGATGAAAATGTAACAGAACATCATTTCGTAAGTTATCTCTAATTGTTTATCTTTATTTTTCTTTTATCTATTATTTTTTACAACTTTTAAAAAGACCTTTTGAGGTAATTTCGATTGGAGATAGAGGATTATGCCATCGATATATCACACTAGTCAAGCGAAAAAACCAGGTCACTGACCAAGGAGAAGAATGTAAACCGTGTTCACCAGTTAAATTTCTTCTACATCATTTGATCACAAAATTGGACCTTTAGTTTTACAACCTTCTAGTTGAAGTGAATAGGTTCCATATGGCATCAAGAATGCTATAAATCTCTATCAAGGTGCACGTTAAAATAAGATATTCAAATTTACTGACCATCATTTTTCAATCCATATTTATCACATTCAAAACATATTTTATAGTATTACCAAATTTGTAGTTGCGCAATTCTAAAGCAAATATTTGTACATTTGAAGGCTAACAGAAGGGATTGAATCGATCAATAAGGATGTGGAGTTACTAGTTTTAAAAATCACGAGTCGCAATTGAACTGTCGGTTTTTCACGAACTCTCCGTTTTTCACTGTTTTTCACATTTTGTCTTTTTTCCTTCTGTCTAAATGTACGTTACATATATCCGTTGTTCATCGCAGAGTTGAGAATCGCAAGAGCATCTCATAAATTTTCCATGGATAAGTTAGATAAGTAGACCTAGAATATGAAAAGACATTTCTTAAATGCTTTTTTGTAGATTTGTAATATTTATTAATGAAAATGGTCTAATTAGCTTCTCCTGTCAGTCTAAAAATCTATTTTATTTAATCAGGAAATTAGTCTTCTCTCTCTTGTGTGCTTTTCTGTTTACTGGTGCTCAATTGTAAAAGTCGATTGATAGACGTCGTAAGGCGAAACGCACAAAGAAAGCCCACTTATTGGATTAACCTGCTCTTAAATCTAACAAGTCTTTTCACTAATTTCAATCTTCCTTGTGCATCCTTCTTTCGAGCTACTTTCTCAGTACAAGAAAATCCATTCGTTGATGCCTTGACTTGGATAATCAAGGAATGAACAAAGCTTAAATGCGCACAAAAAGTAGTGAAATGCATTCAAAGAAAAGAAATGAAGCATTTTTCATAAAGTATTTTCATTCTTTATATATACGATTCCATTATTCAATTATTGTAAACAAGCAGCATTATACTGAATTGTTTTCTCTTATTTATCCTCTCTTCAAACAATGTGCTTTTTAATATTTTCTTGATTAATCATTTTCATCAGACTTATTCTGAAATCCAATCGAGTAAAAGTTTTCTTGCGATCAGCAGAAGAGCTCATGAGTACAATTTCTCTTTCTAGTTCAGAAAACTTTGAACGAAAAGCTCCCTCATGACTTGACACAAAACACGTCCGAAAATACCGGTAAAATATTTTCCGGAGGTACAAAAAGATAGGAAACATATGTTATACACTCGCAAAAGTAGGATATATGTATGTAAGTCTGCTATTGGGTTTCTTCCCTTTGCTGCACTAGGGATTCAAAGTTCCCTTCACCTGTTCTTTTCTAGTTTCCATTATTATTTGTTTTTCGGTTTAGTTCCAGTTTATTTTCATTCGATTTTATATATTTATCGATACGTAATCATGCTTTTCCAATCGAACGTGAAACGCAAAGTAAATATTTTCTTTTATTTTCCCAATCTGGGTCCACTTTAATCCCAGAGTAACTCAGATAACAAATTTGGTAGCTAGTGAAGAATTATAAAATTGTTTCATCTTTTTTAAGAGGTAAATAGTTTTAGTTATTTAGATTTTACTAAATTTTTGTTTACTTGTTTTCTAATTATTCATGAAATATTTTGAGCGTTCAAAATTGATTTTTTAATGTTAATGAATTTTTTTTCTATTGGAAAGCATTCGTTACTGAAGAATTTACAGCGCATCAGAAATATTACTCATTCGTGTGAAAGTTCCTTTGCCAATCTTTCGAATTTCAAGAAACAGACTGACAGTCCTGATAGGTCTTCCCACAAGAGATTACGACACAGTTACATAGTAAGAGCATTAGGTACGGCTTCTTAGTCGAATCCACGGACTTAACTTTTTCGTACTTTTATTCACGAATAAACTTCAGAATCACAATAAACATATTGTCTTCAACATCTCAATAATATCCCTTTCCGTAAACTTTCACATTTTAGAAAGTTAAAATTTGCATACTTTATCACTTATAAAACGAAAAAAAGAATTTTTTATTTTTATCAGTTGTATGCAGCGAGGAAATTCAAACAAAAGGCTACCATTAATCTTCACTTAAAAGTGGACAAGTTTTAATTTTGAGCTTTCTCTCAATCTGACCTTAAATCTCGAATATGTAGAAGGATAAACGTTAGGGTCTAAAAGCTATGGAGTTGAAGCCTTGAATTTGATTCCCTTGAAGGAATGCCTGCGTGCACAAACTAAAGTTGATGTTTGCTTGAAGCGAGCATGATTAATGGAGCTCGGGTTTGACGTGGTTTGATACCTTAGTCAAACTGCAAACTCATCAAACCTACTTCCGTCCTTCCACGTGACTAACACCTCGCAATTTACAATGCAACGATCTCTGTCTACGTCATTTGTCGATTACGAAAAGATTAACGAATTAAAGCCGAACCGCGGTTCACTGCTGACACCTCTATTTATGAAAGTTAGGGGTGTGAATACAATGCTGTGAGGTAAAAAGTCGGTAGCAAGTTCCGTCCCCATAAAGCATTAAATTAGAAGGAAGGATCCATTAACAAATTAGAAATTACCAAAATAGGAAAGCTCTAAATTACATAAACCCTTTTTTGCAAGAATATTTTCCAAGTATTTTGTAAGCACATTTTCCAATTTGAGATTTTAACAAGTTAATAAAATATTTTGAAAACTTTGTTCTATCAAAAAATCGATGGCAATCAAGGAAAATTTTTTCCGTGTCAGTAGTTTTTAAAAATTCTCTTTTCCATGCTCATTTTCAAGCATTTCTTGTATTTTTTATACTGCTTCATTAATCATTCAAAAATCAAATTTAACTTGAGTGAAAATCATGAATTTTTATGTATATTACCCGTTGCAGGTAGTTAACCCTCTGTTTAAGGGTATGATGGTTAAAAACTCAATATTTTACTGCAATCTAATAAGATAATTTCAGTCGAAACAAATTTTACAGTTTTAGATAATTAATTTCACTGAAAGTTATATTTCTCAAGTAATTATTCGAAAACTGGCACGTTTCATAAAACCTCCTAATACTCAAACCCTCTTTTCCAAGCACCTTTTTAACCCCATTTCGTCACTCCCCTCCACATCATCCTAAGTCAAAAGGAGTGGGACAATACATTTGAAGAATGATATTACGTTAGATTTTTTTTAATAGGATTGAAACTCGGATAGAAAATATATTTTAAAGTTTCAGATTCGCTTTTATTTAATACTCTACCCCCTATTTGAAAGGGAGTGGAGATGAATAATTTCAAGCTCGACTTGTTTTTCTCGGAACAAAATCTATTTTAATTCGCATTAAAAATTTCTTGTCACAGACATCGTATTCTCTCCCTGGTTTTATATTACATAATTCGAAGTTGTCGGAAAAAAAAGGAAAATAATGAGCTAGTTTAGAAAATGTAAATAATGTATACATTTAATAAACTGTCAACAACTTGAACCCAATTATCGTGAATTGTAATGAGAATTGCAGAGATCGTGAGTAAAAAGAGTGAAAATTATAGTTTGAAACAGAATGCGGACAATTATATTGCAGTTGGAGAATAAAAACAAAGAGAGGTGGAACGGGTCCTGAAGAGTGGAATAAAAGGGGTGGCGATAGAAGGGGTTCGGTTATATATATATATATATATATATATATATATATATATATATA
>CAJFCO010000155.1:283187-318304 GCA_904066015.1 Synergus gifuensis
CCTGATGCGGCATATGAGGTTAATTTGATTTTTATCTCGCGTGATATCCGTCTCATATCCATCTCTTTCTCCATCTCACTTTTTTGTTTTTTGCCAGAACAGTGCACTTTTATTACCGTTTTTAAATTCTAAAGCATCTGTCTCATTCAATCTCACTCTGCAGCCAATTTGTTTAAGTGCATCGACACATATTGGAAGCTAAAATGAAAGTACCAATCAAATTTCCCTTTCTGCAGTTTACGTATTTGATTACTAAACTTCATGGATAAAACTGCTATGCTTGACAGAACCACAGAAATAGCAAAATATGGTAATTAACAATTTACCAATATGGTAACTATCCAATTTTTGATTCATACAACTATTTTAGAATAATTGCCACAGCCACAAATTAGCAATTGTATTGTATATTATTATTTCTGTGGTTGTGACAAAATATATATATGTAAAATATATTATATTTTCATTTATTTATCAGTAAATTACAATTATTATTAAAATCTGATACATATTTTCCATTACGGGGAGGTTAAAAGTGGTAAGAGGACTTTAGAAAAAGGATTTGGAAAAGAGTGTGGAAAAAGGGGGTTTTATACAAGGTTCTTGCAAAGAAAGGTTGGAAAATGTATTTGGAAAAGTGCAAAGAGAGTTTCGTAAAAAAGATGCTTGGAAAAGGGAGTCCTGTAAAAAGTCCATGGAGAAAGAAAAATTGTAATAACAGGTTGGAAAAGGAATTTTGTAAAAGGTTTATGGAAAAATAGGCTGGAAAATATACTTGAAAAAGGGGGTTTTCCAAAAGGTGCTAGAAAAAACAAGTTGGAAAAGGTATTGGGAATAGATAGTTTTGTGAAAGCTCGTTGGTAAAGGGGTTTTGTAAAAAGTTCTTTGAGAAAGTGTAGAAAAAGGTACTTGGAAAAGAAGGTTGGAAAAGGTTGTTTTTTAAAAGGTATTTGAAAAAAGAGGTTGGAAAAGGTACTTGAAAAAGTGGATTGGAAAGAATGGTTTTGTAAACGGTGTTTAGGAAAAAATAGTAAAGTATGATAAAAGAAGGCTTGAAAAGTGGTTTGAAAAATGGGTGTTAAAATCTCAATTTCCTTATGTTGATTTTCATTGAGTTAAAATTTGTCTAACTAGGAAAATTTTCCCGGTAAATAACACTAGATAAAGCAATTGTAATGGACTAACGGTCAGAAGGATGTAAAAGCGAGCTTTAGTCTGCAGTGACAGGGGTGACGGGAAATTAAGTCTCATAGACGAAGAGCGGGGAAAGAAAAAGGATTAGATTGCTAGACATTAAATTAGAGTTCATTAGATCGGATTAAAAGGGAGCTTATTAGATCTTCATGGGCTGAAGGGAGTTAAAAGCTTTCTCGAAAGAGGCGCAAAGGCCTCTTGAAAATAAAAACATTTCAGTTCCCATGCAGGTGGGTATGTTACTCAGAGTCCTCAGAGTTAGAAAAGAAGAAGGCTAATAGGGAAGCAATTTAGCAGAACCAAAGAGCTCGTTGAGAAAGAGAAAAAGGGTAAGCACTCATTCGTGGACTGAATGCGGTCAATTGCAGTTTTGCAAGATCGATCTGCAGTTCCAAAGTGTAATGGTATTTCGCCCGATCTGATATTGGAAATCAGGAAATGCAAAGTCATATAGAATATTTCTCTGCAGGACCATAAAATCTTAGATCTGAGACCGTTTTATATACAATTTTCTGCTGTATTGAGAAGCAATGAAGCAATTGTATTTTAGAAAAAAGGTGACCTCAGGGAAGGAAGATAACTATTTAGATAATAATACATTTAGTAAATTCCCAAACTATAAAGAGAAGCTTTCACATCCTGTATGTTTAATTCATAATGTATCTACAAAGGTTGTTAACAGTACTTTACTTCCACTAAGGTTCTTTTATTATACGTCTAGAGCATAATCAAAACTTCCATAGCGCTCTTCTAAAAATATACAAATTTTAAAACAATGTTCCTCGGTTACAGCAATTTTATGCTAAGCATTAAACTTGCTCAAGCTCTTTTATATGAATAGACAGCTCTGACAATAAAATTTAATCTCAAATATATAAATCCATCACAATACATCTGCCCATACTCGCATGAACATTACAGCTCGTGCTAGTTATGAGCAATCCACGTATCATCTAAACTTCCATTTTCCAAATGATTATAGGCCTATTTTAGTTGCCATTACTTCAAACACAACCGTTCATAGTTGACGACTCGTTAGAGATAAATTTTCTCAATGAAATATCACGTAGAGCATACCGGATTTGTGCTACATATCCAACATGCTTTAAAGATACTTATCACGTGGACTCTTTATGTCCACAGTCGAAAGCAATAATTCGCAGTGGGAATATAAATTAGCTCGTTAATCAACATTTTATACAGTGTGCTTTTCTGTATTTTGTATATTTTGAATGGTTTATTGCATTTCCTGCGTTGGATGAGACTATTAAAAGTAAAATATTTGATGCATAAACTTACCAATTTGAATTAACCCTGTTTTTCCAGAGAAGAAATAATATCATACAAATAATATGAAGTACTATATCATTACCTTTAAAAAATACAACTGAAAATATAGACTCTAGTTCTAAAGAACTAGAACAGCACTGAGCAGCACAATTCACGTTACACCTTCAAAGGACGCCCGGTAATAATATTTCACGTCCTTTTGTTCCCTAGTAGGATTTACATTTTCTCTCGTGCTATAAAGCAAAAGGTGAGGATGAGCCAAAGACGAGTCTTTTGGGGTGTGTAGAAGGAGAGAGAAGATAGTTGAGAAGAGTATAGGGGGTGGAACACAGTAAAATCGGTTCTTTGAGCATAAATTTGACGGTTTTACCGAACCTTGAGCACCTCTAGCAAGGATTTCCCCAGTCTTGCTAAGTCTGCTGAACTTTTTCGTCCTTGGAAACTGGGACAGGCTTGAACTTTTCACACTCCTTCTTGTGGTTTTCTTTGCTCGAGGAAATCGAGATAGAAAGGAAAATGGGAATTGGAAGGAGCGGAAGAAGTTAAAATCATTGGCTGCGATCCAAAAATCGTTCGCTTCGTGAATCGGACTGCATGGTGTTAATAAATTTATGTTCTGCATATAGCATGCATTCAAAGCTTTACCATTCACCGAAAGTCAATATATTCATTCTGTTTTTTTTTATTATAAGAGCTTATTGTTCGAATTAGTAGATAAAGTACGAAAAGAATCAGGTTTTCATTGTGTTTTTTCCTTTAAAAGACAGATTTCACCTGAGTGATGTGATGCCTCCCCCAAACTATTAATTCATGACTAAGTCCTAACTATATCTCTGCAATTTTGCATCTCGGAAATATTCAACAAAAATTTTTTTATTAAAACTTGACCTAAATCATTACGTGGGCAATATATCTACTAAAGTTGCTATAGGTTCCTGGACTAACCAGAGTTCACTAACAATTATCCGTGTTAGAAACTTAGAGAATGCTGTATCGTGAAAATACAGAGATATTATATCTATAGACAGAGCCCTGGAAGGCGTTTCATCGAGCGAACGTTTCACCCGCGGAAATTGCCAAAATCAGCTATTAGCCTGGAGGCTAAGACTGACCAGTCACTAACTCTGTTGATCGCCCTCGATATCGATATTCCAGATTACTCATCTACTCTCTCAGCGCCAAAGGAAACCACCAGGAAAACTTTGGTTACGGTTCGACCTGTACTGAATGAACCTATGAACCGAAAGGGAGTAACGTCACCTCAAACTATAGCGTTGATAGCTGCTAAACTCCCGCTTATAGTCGGATGCAATTTAACCCTGGGGGAAAGCGACAACTACGTAGCCAGAATTTCAAACTGACCAAAAGGTCACTGGGTTGACATACAAATATGTTCATACATTTATTTTCCAACTGACGTACTGATCTTTAACAATGCATTTACAAGTTTTGTGTGAGATTTGTTGTATAAATATTGTAAAACTATTTTCCATTTATAGTTGTAAATTTTCCAGATGAACAGTTTTGAATATAATTAGTATAATTAAGTTTCGTAAGAGTATATAAGTATAGTGCCTTGGAAGTTGATGCCCAGTCGATAATAAACGTGACTAACTCAATTTGGAAAATCAAAATTCTTGTTGTATTTCATTTTCCAATATACTGCACGTTCGGCAGACTTATTACGAACTCCCCGCTTGAAGCGACAATTAATTATCTTCTAATTGACGCGCTGCCCGGCATTGTTTGAAGTTAACCTGAGTATACAGCGAAGATTCAATTCAGCGTCAAGCGAGAACTTTGAAAAGCTAAAGTTGAACGCATCCCCAGTGGGATCGAGGCATTCAAGATGAGTCTGGGGTCTCAGGAGGTTCTGCCAATTGAGATTAGATTCGACAAAATTTGTAGTTCAAGTTGATGCTACAACAACAATTTCGAGTTGAATTTATAGTATTCATGTATACAAGAAGGATTGTACTTAAACTTCCTCAGAATCGGTGGGTTTCATTCTGTAAATTTACGATGAATTAGCTAATTCCTCCTAAACCTGAAAATGCACCCAGTGAGAATAGTAGCGCATAAAGATTTATGCTTAAGATCTCCCTATGGCTGTAAGCTACCCAAAGACACCCTAAGAATCATCCATTGTACTCCCAAAGTGTATTTACAACATGTAGAAACTTGTAATCCTAATTATCTCAATTTCTATAATTTCTAATTACAAATTTTATTTTTTAATACGATGAAAATTTAGATCTCGATATTTCACTGTTAGTAACATTCAAGTATTTATTAATCTGATTTTTATAATAAGTCATGATTAGTTTAAATAAATACCCAACCAAATATAAATAAATAAATATTAAATTAAATTTAAATTTAACATTAAATTGAAAATTAATTTATTTTTCAACCATAATAAATTTGGATTGAAAAAAGGAGTTTAGTAAAAAATGTTTGAAAAAAGATGTTTGATAAAGTACTTTGAAAAGAGAATTTTGTAAAAGGTGCTTGGAAAAGGGAGTTTTATAGATTGTGCCGCGCTTGGAAAAAGACTGTTTGAATTTGAGATGAATGAAGTCGAATATCTCACTTTGTTTCAAGAAGGAATTTTCTTTGAAGAAGGTTTTCTTAACTTTGATCATTCATGTACGATTTTACATGCTTCACATTGAATTCGTAAGTTGAACACGTCTTCACATCGTGCTCCGAAATGTCTGGTGCAAATAGAGACGCATACACATACGAATCCTAGTTATACGTTCAGGGTTAACGTCATCGAGTCAAGACGTGACTTGAATTCATCAGAAACAATCTGACCCTACAATCGAATCCTTATCAAATCAAATTTTGTTCCCATAGCGTAAAACAGTGAATCCGAAATATTAATGTAGAATACTGATTTCCTTATTCTAGTTCAAACTCTTGAATACATAAGTCGTCCAATTTCTCAAAATTCACATTCAGACTCTCGTAAAATGATAAATTTCTGAATTTTTGGTTGAAAAATTGAACGACGTATTTTGTATAAAAATAAAAATAGAATTGTATTGAAAACTTCCCATTTTTATATTTGCTTCTCTATTCCAGGAAACAATTCCACAAAATAATGAAATGTTGAAACAAGTACTGCCTCGCTTTATTTTAATTTTTTTGTAAAACGTAAATTCGTAACGAAGCATCAATTTTATTTGATAATAATGATTTTTCAAATCGAAATGCTTTTTTACTTTTTAAATACAGAAAAAAAAAATATTCTCATAAATTTTGGAGAATCTAAGTATCATAATACGAATTAGTTTTAAAAAATACAAACTTTTCAATTACTTTTAATTAAAATAAATATTAAAGCTTTTTCAGGCTTGTACCACCTATCAGTCGCTGTTCGTTGATTTACATTACGGTGCTCTAATCCCTAAAAATAAATTGCTTGTTCCGTTATTTTAAAACTGGTTATTAAAAAGTACTTTGAAGAAATTACAGTTTCTTCTAGTTTTCTTGAAGCTGTATATTTCTCGTAGCGGTTAACTGGCGTTTATTTGATGCTCTCTGAGGTGAAAAATTGAAAATCGCGGAATGCTCTTAGAGCAAGACCCAGGCGATAAGATGACTTGCGTCAGTTAAGTGGGTTCAATCGGCCAAGAGGACTGGCATTTTTCGAGCGGACATAGCGCGAGCTTTTGTTATCTTTCTCCTTTTGCAGCCTCACATTTGCACTGCTTTCACCTGCTATCTTTCGCTTCTCTACGTCAATTTTGCACGCCTCGCTGGACTCCACCACCTTGTTCACGAGAGATGTCAAAAGATATTACGCGGAAGGAGCAATTTGAAACTTGACACTCACCAATCGTTTGACAAAACTGATGAGAATTTGCTTTAAATTGAAAAAAATTATCGAAAAAATTATATCTGTATAAATCCGAGCCATTTCGAGCTTATTAAAAATCAATCTGAGACTAATCCGAAGTAAAGCTGAATTCCATCCGAATAAACCTGTAAAACATTTTAACAGATTGTTCGAATGAGTATTGGATTTATTCAGCCTCATGCCAATTGACTCCGCGGAAAGAAAAACTTGCTATTCATTCGGATTAATTTTGAATGACAGGATTATTATAAAATGATTGATTAAAATTGACAACCTTAATTAACGAATGCTTAGAGCTATTTATATCCTAAAATTGACTAGAAAATTAGATGAGGAAGGCTATAAAAGGATAGTTATCTCAGGTTATCGAAATCCAATATCAGTATTTTAAGTTTCGATTTGAGTTCTCAGGAGCGTCTTATTGAATCAGCATCTGCAATTGACTTTATCAAAAGAAGAAAGTAGGTCCTAGATTTGAGCTTATTTCTTAGATCTCTGAAAATTAGAGAGTAATCAGGAACTTTGGTCCTTTATTATAAAAACAAGTTTACAATGGGATGTACTCGATGGGTATACAATGATGTCTCGAGATAAAGTCTTTGTATCGATAAATTGATTTCCCCGTAGCTCCAGCAAGCCTCCATTACGTGTGTCACCGTCCATAAAAGTTCCAATCGTGCTCGGATAAAAGCAGCTTCACTGTGCGACGTTTCTGTGATTCGGTGGGCATGCAAGCACGTATATATATATATATATGCAGAATCTACGTGTATATGCATCTACACAGACAAAGTCGTGAAAATATATACGACATTGCGGCACGGAATATCGCGCGAGTGGCACAACGTGTCGAAATGGAAAATCGAATAGGGGAAATAGGGAAGCGAGGCAGAGATAATAGGGGATGAGATCTAGCCAGCAATAGCTCGTCAATCGTCAATGCGTAGCTACAAGCATTGAATCTCTTTTGAAACGTCAATTTCATAAAATACGATACCTATGTCTATCTCGCCTAATACAGATCGTTTGAGGTCATAGTTGATTTCAAAACCTTTGGGTATTTGATTTTAAGCACCAGTGCTTAAAACCGTATATTTCCAATCATAAGTTTTATATGGAATATCGAGTATTTTTGATTATAAATATTTAATACGTGCATGCTCTTTTCTCTGTTTTAGGTGAGTGTTTCTTCACTATAGAGAATTGGAAACTTGGATATTTTAAGAAGAACAGTAAGTAGAAGACTTAAATAAAGCTGAATGAAATATGTGTAAAGATTACCTCCACGAATAATCAGCGACTTCATGCTTTTGCTTTCTTCCGGCGACGAATCTCACGTTCCGCTTGTTTTCCCGTCAGTTTCCTGCAGTTTGGCTCGTGATATGTTTCGACGAACGACCCATTTCCGACTCGGCAGCTCAATTTCGGTTAAAATCTGCGCACAAAGGGAGCAAATCACAGCAAATCTTTACCATTTCTTTTTGGTCTGCAGAGAGGCTTGGTAGTAATGGTAGACGCGGAAAGAAAATAGGATTTATGAGTACGTCGCCTGCGGGAAGCATCATCCACCGACTGACTTTCCTCATGTGTGGGCTCATTCTACACACTACACACATATGCGAAAGCCTCCTTCCTTCTTTCTTTCCTTGCCTTATGCTACACCCGCGCAGCTAGCATATCACGTTTCCGCAGGAGTGAACGAAACCGCCTTAAATGCCCACCTAACGAAACCTTCCACAACGTAATGCAGAACATAGTGGGTAACCACCTTCTGGAATAAATGTAGCGAGTACGTGCGCTGGCCGTTAACACGCGATAGGATTATACGCGTCGAGTGTAAGGAATTCTTTATTGTGTATGAGAGCCTGCGAATTGGTAGATAACATATAACTTCCCTTATTTGAACATCTAGACTTGCTTCTAGTCATCTTGAAAAATAACAGGGCATTTTTCATTTGCATTTCACTCTTCACTGCATTATCAATATCTCTTATCAATTTTGTCCAGCTTTTTTCTTCCACGCATGACGTCAAATTTAAGCTCTGTTGGCGAACTGGAAAGAAGAGAGTAAAATAGATTGGGGTCATTTCCAATAGATTAAACATTTCTCGAGTTTCATTTAATTTTATTAACAGTAAAATATTGAAATGTTGTAAGTTTCCATTATAGAAACTCGTTTTGTTGGATAACAAATTTTCTCCTCTCAACCAAATATTTTTTTTGCATTTTTCACTTGCATGACTCAATACATGAACAATGCACCTGTCAATGCAAAAGTGTCTTTCCATTTCTGTTATCAGAATTTCAAAACAACTAGTTTATCTGCCAAAGTCATGCGGTGCGTTTCGAAAGAGAAAAAATGAACTGCCTCAGCTGAATTGTATATGTTATATTTCGAAACAATGTTATTTTAAAAATTTGACATGTTCGGTGTATTCGAAAGTAAATCGAGATATATAAATTTCCGAAATATCGATTTGCTTCAAACTGTTATAAATTTTATTTTACTGTCGAATTTCATAAGTATGAATGATTGACGTAACTTATTTACTTATTTGAATTCTCTCCACTCTCTATTTATACTTTGGTATTTTATTCAACAATGCTTTTCTCCACGCTCTTCGTACCATTAATTTTATTCCGCAGCATTTTTATTCATCGAATTACTCCTGGACTCGTCTATCCTAATTGGAATCGACTCTTTCTTTCCCTCTTCCGTTATCCTCCCTTGCAAATATTTTTCAGGAAGATCTTCAAGAATCAGAGGACAGATCCCTATCCTCTCTCATTCTATCAAGAAAAAAACGATAAATGATTTTCGGCGAGAGATCGATTTCGGTATATATTTCTGCAGACAATATTTACTCCGTAGACTATGACCAATAACAGCCAAGTTTACTGAAATCTGAAAAAGTTTCGACATATCACCGACAATTCTTGAGTAACGTGGAAATAGTTTGAAAGCACTATCGGGAATCGAATAACAAATTTTATTGACTTTCTATTTGTTTCCACGTTTTCGACTCCATTCTCTGACGTCCATCAAGAATCTCCTGAACTCGAAACATTTGAAAACTAAAGAGTAGAAATATTTTCGAATCTAACGAGCATTTCCCCATTTTCAAATTTCTATTCATAATTCTGTAAATTGGAGAAAATTTACAGTTTTAAACAAAATTAAATTTGTATTCTATTTTCTAGTAGTATATTTTACAATTTTGATTTATTTCGTCATTATTTAATTAGTAATAGTTTTCTTTCAAAGACGCTCTTCTCCCCATTGCATATCCTCTCCACATAATTCTTTTCCCCCCTCCTTATCATAGTTCACCCCCTCACATTTTTAATATATACTTCCTCCCGCTGAACACTTATTTCTCTCTCCTTCGAAATCATCCCTCCCTCACCTCTTTTACTATTCATACAAATATTTACCCCTTTGCCCCTTATCATCCGACCTCACACCCCTTTACCACTTTCCATGTATCCTGCTTTCCTATCGCCTCTCTTCCTTTTCTCCCCCCTCGAGTTACCGCATTCTCTGCCCCTCATTCCTCTAACTGTTCATCCAATTATTTACCCCTCGGCCCCTTTACCATCCGGGCTCATCGCTTTACTATTTTCTACATATTCTGCCTCCCTCCCACTCTTTTTTCCTACACTCCTCTACCTCTTCACCAAATTATCTACCCCACCGCCCGTCACCATCTAGCCTCACATGCATTCTTCCTCAATATCACCCCTCTTCCTTCTCTCTACAAATTCATCACCTCCTCTTCCCCTCGCTCTTTACCCCTTCACCTAATTATCTACCCCTATGCTCCTCTTCAGTGATATTGATATTTGTTACTGAACTTTCAATTTAACCTTTTTCAACAATTTTTTTTTCTATAAATACTTATGTTAACGATTAGTATGTTTCCAGATAATAAATGTTAAAGAAACGTTTGGGGGGTGGGGCAAAATGGCCAAAGCTTGGTAACATTATAGTCTATGGACGATCCCTTACTACAGAATAAAGAAAAAATATCTGCAAACCTAAAACATAGGTCTCTCTACAAATAATTAAATTGCAAACATCGTAGTTAGCATTCTCGGAATCCTGAAAATCAAAACAATTAATTTGAAGTATAATTCGTGGCATGATATTATACACTCGACTTCCGCAATAGTCACCAAATGCTAAACATTTGCCCCCGCAATAGTCACCAATTTTCCCTACCTCAAATGTCACATCGATTGCGCATGCGTATTGCGTATTGTGTTGTTTGCGTTCGCAACCAATCAGATGTCGATCGCAGCGCATGTGCAGTGGTATCAAGTGGCAATTGAGAGAACATTTGAGAACAGCTGGTGACTATTGCGGAAGAAAATTGGTGACTATTGCGAAATTGTGACTATTGCGGTGGTGACTATTGCGGAAGTCGAGTGTACTTGTAAAGCACCAATAGACTTTAATAAAATCATCCTAGGCATTCATATAAAATTCGTATTTGCTGATATATAAAAATTCATTGCGAGACTCAGGATGGTGCTCTCATTCGCGAATTGGATTCGTGGAATTAAGAGTACACTTCTGGGAAACGTAGCTCGCTTCCTGAATGCGGAAGATCCCCTCGAAATTCTAACTGTTTGCATTGTTTCCGGGTCATCAGAAGACGCCCTTCAAACGTGATACCATTCAAGTTCTCACTCTAATGTTCGTTCCTTCTGGGTCGAACTGAAAATAACATCGACGTTCGCCCGAAATCTCGATCGATCCAAAATCCGCGCTGAAACGAAGCGAATTAATTTTCAACGTTCGCGCAAACTAGATGCGGATTAACAATTAACGATCGACCGAAAATACTGACGCTATTTGTCTGTGTGTAGTAGAGACGAGAATTGTGTTGGAACAAATACGTATAGGAGAATCTGCACTCCACAACCCTGTCACCATCGACATCCGCAGTGCCGTGGTTGGCATCTAGCCAATTGTTGGCGGTACTCCTGGCCCAGATATACCGGCTCGCTTAGTCTACATTTTCTACGGCGTCTTTATCGTGGATTTTCACTGAAACGTCCCCTAAGTCGACTTTATAGCAGAAATGTTTCATCCTCTAATATATATCTCCAGTGAAATTAAAAGAGAAGTAGGTTTCCAATTCTGAACTCAAAAACGCGTGAAGATAAAATTATTACTTTTTGTGCCTCAGTACATTCTAAAATAATATTCTCATGCTTTTATTCAATGTTAAAAAAGTGATGTTTAATGAGCTAATTTGAATTTTTCAAATTGCTTTGTCAAAATTTTGACAAACTCCTTTTCGAAACTTTCACATTTCCCATCCCCTTCTCTAACCCTTTTTATTCTATTTCAACATTTCCAAATCCTTTCTTTAATTCCCTGTACTTAATTAACTTCCATATTTTCAAACTCATTTTCCAAACCACTTTTACAAACTTCTTTTCTAAAATTAGATTTTATAAAGATGCTGCGAAAATGGTGTTTTGAGACAGGAGATTGAAAACGAAGCTTAGAAAAAAGGGTTGAAAAAAGTGATTTTGAGAAGGTACTTGAAGATGAATTTTGGAAAGATTTTTTTAAAAAGATACTTGGAAAAGGAAATTGGAAGTGTGATAATGAGTTTTGGAAAGGATATTTGAAAGAGATAGATGATAGATAAATGTGTAAATAAAACCCAGCTTGCAATATATTAAATTTTGAAAACCCGATTATGGAGCAGTAACTCAATAATCCTTCAGAGTTATAAATTTACTAATTACTTTAATTAATTCCACCGAGTCTCAATAATTGGAACAGCCTCGGGATCTGGATCATATTATAAAATAATAAATGGAAATATTTTTAAGAGAGATAATCAAAACATAAAATCCGAGAATTTTCCTCTGACTGAAAGGAAACATTCATATATAATTACGATATTTTTTAAAAAATTCCACTATAAATGTATAACTTTTTGTATAAAGATGTACAGTTTTTGGCAAGGGGTGAATTATAAAAGATGCAAGAGGGTCCGCAATGCATAAACGTCTCGGCGCGCCCTCGGCATTCTATTTATATGTTGGTCATTAGTTCGAGTGTCAGACTGCAGCGGTCGATTGGCAATGCAAATGAATTTGTGTAAATAATGTCGAGAGGAACCTTTGGGCATTTAGTTATTGCCTTTTTTCCTTCCACATAGTATTTGAAGAGAAAAATAATCTTTTTTTTTTTCTTCTCTGAATTAGTCTTTCGCTCACGAAACTGTGAGACTGACTCGGAATGAATAATTGGGTTCCAACCAAGAATTGGATTTTACTACTTGACCCATTCTCTTTCAGAGTGCCAAAGAATTTAAATTCGTTTCAATTAATGGAGAGAAAAAAGCGATGAAAGAATTTGGGTATTGATAATTCAGCAACTTATAAAAATTCACCAATTGAAATTTAAAAATTTTATATAGTGGTTTTAGAATTGTTTATTTTTAACGATAGTAGTTAATAGTTATTTTATTGAATTTATTAAAATCGAATCTTGTATAGTATTAACTCTTACTTCAATAAAGGTTTATTTATTTTTGTTCTCGTTAAGCATGACTTGACATGTCACAGTGATTGCGAAGCCTTATTAGGACAAGTTAATTTATTTTGAAGGTCGATTCACAGGGTCGAATGCAATTTCTTAGCTGTGAAAATTTGTTCCCTATATTCCCGGAGATCCTCAGAAAGAGAAATCAAATTGCACTTGATGACAGGAAGAAGAAAAAAGGATGAGTCTTATCTATTTCCCGTCAATAGAAATTCCCGCCTGGGAGAGATCCTTGTCGTGTTAGGCCTCGGAGCAAGGGAACAGTAAGATGGATAGTTTTCATCGCTCGGCTTCATAAATCTCCGAGGGAAATGGGAGAAAGTGCCAGCATGAAGCTTTTTCCTTTTTGCGGGTCTTAGGAAGGTTTTACTGAAAACCGGAAGGCTGAAATCCCCATTTTATGGTGTTTTGCTTTGATAGTGCCTTGTCAGAATTTAACCCAGATAAAATTCAATCAGAGATATTTTAAAATATTAAAATCTTACTCGAACAATCTTAATCTTACTCTTTCTTTGTTCTTATTTAATCTTTGATGATTTTTATTTGTCGTGAATGAAAACAAGATTCTCTTCTGTGAATTTTAATAGCAAGAAGAACGTAGTTTGCATTAATTTCCACTATGCTGGTGAGGTTCTCTTTTATCTAAAGAAGATAATGTTAATTTAACATTTAAGTTTCGAGGACTCTGAAAAGATAATTTTGATTCCCTTTATAAAATTTCAATTTTGCAGAGATCACTTTCTAAAGTCTCGGAAAAAAATTGTGTTAATTTGGTTATTTTAACAATCTTAACGTGTATTTAGACGGGAATTTTTTCTCATTCACGTCTTGCCTTCAATGTTTTGCACCTGAGTTCCGGAAGAACTCAAATTGAAGCTCTTTATATGTAGATGTGAAAGCATGGGAAAGTAGTTATCGCGCAAGCGACGTTTAAAAGCGCTATTCTCTTTTTTATCATAGCTTTTTCAAAAAATCATGACAAGTAAGAAAATCCATTTTGATTTAAATTTTTATTAAAAACTCTTGCATGAACCTCTCTGTCCAATTGAAAATAGCCGTAACTGCAGATTAAATAAGTCACCTGTAACTTTTGTATATATCTAAAATAAAATGCATTTCAAAACGCACGTTTATAAACCTAACTAGGAAGAAGAGCTTTTGTGATTTTTATTTTAGATACGAAAAAATAAAAGATGACTTATCCGAACTGTAGTTGTGGCTATTTCCATTTGAAGGGTATCTCTGCTTGACATTGAAAAGGGGATCAAGTTAAAGCTTTCACACATTGAAGCATTTCAAGCTTACCTGAGTTTTAAGTATTTCTTCTACACAACTTAGAAAAGAAATTTTGTAAAAAGCAGATGAAAAGTAAAATGTAAAATGGGTTTGGAAAAAGGTTTATGAAAAGGGTTTTGAATAGTGATGATTTTATTTTTATTTCTCAATTAAACATTACTCAACTACATATATTAAAAATTTCGTTACACATTATGCGTTATATCAGTGTTTGCAAGTTAGATCATATGGATGGAGTTGAAAATTTAGTGCATTCTGGCTGCGGTCAGTTGGCTGTATAGTCAGCAACATACGATACCTTTGGGAACATCTACATAGCCAATTACTATTATATCACAATTTCTAGCACCAATGTAATCTATATTAGTATAATCACAATAAAAACCTTTATATATGCATATTACTAACATTTTATGTGCATTTATTCCAAAATTTAGGTATACAACAAGCATTATTCCAATTTTAATTTCTAATTTAATATTAAATCACCCTTGATTTAACAATATTATTAAGAAAGTTACAAGACATTATTTTTATCGATCCCAACCCCTCTTTGCAAACGAAATCAAAATTCAATGACTTTTTTCATGCAGAAACGTGATACTTTCCATTTAATTTTCTTGTGTCTTTATCCCAGATTGCCCTATTTCTTTTTATCACCAAAATGCAGCCCTATCAAAAGCCCTTCAAAACCTTGATATTGTCGTATTTATTTACTTCTTCAAAATCCAGAAAAAACGATCTAAATATATTTATCTAATCGATTTTTTATGCATTCAAAGTTAGGAATCCACTTTCGGATAAAAACTATCTTTACCTTCTGCTCTTTCATGGAATCATCCACATCCGGAAACAATATAATGAGAGCCTAATCTAGATTCAGTTTGTGATCAAGTTTAATCCCAAATTCATTGCCTTTCTCGAAATCCATTTTCACCAGACTGCATAAAGTGGTAGATGCTTTTATGGCGAAAATCAGGAATATCTCGAGATAATATCGTTCCTAGTGTATATGCGGAGCGAATGGAAAATAATATCCTGCAGCTCGAGGCAATTGTCCATACGGGAACGATTCTGGCCACAACAGAATGGACGAAATGACTGCAGCTTTATGGGAAATGGGAATCAATGTTCAAAAAGTCTGAAGGGACGGACGTGAGTTTTATGGTGTCGTCAGATATATATATATAATATTCCATTTTCGTCGCACTTTATCCCAGCGAGGCTTGGCTAGTGCTTAAGTACATTTGATTGTAAGCTGTTCGGCGATTTAAGATTTAAGGTTGATTTACAGCATAACGCACGTACCACCATGGAAGGTTTGCACGTGAGTGGACTTCCGGTGCTAAGCCACTATTAGCCCCACCGCGAACTGCAATTCCAAGTCCAGCAGACCCACATGAAGTGAAATTGTGTCTGTGTGTGTGTGTGTCCTGTGTGTGAAACTTGAGGTGGTATAAAGCGTATGTCTGAGGTACGTGCTTCTCTCGCACCTAAGACTTCCACGGTACCTTTTACTGTGGTATGTACGAAATTCGATCGATTGTAGCTGAGAGCTCGCCAGTCGTATAAGAAAGAGAGTAACTGCAATTAGTTGGACAATTGAGTTCTCCTTAAAGGGATCACCGGCAATGCTCTTCGATGAAGAAGTCTTCGAAAAAAGGGAACAAAAGCAGACAGGAAAATCTGTGGTGCTTTAGTCGCTCTTGGGAATTCAATTTCTAAGAGTGTAAAACTCGTATTCATTTATAAAAATCTAGGGAATATAACAAATATTAAAAGCATAATAATATTTCTTGAAAAAAATCTTGTACTCGAGTGTCACTTGGAAATTGTTAAAGTTTAAGAAACATCTGCTTGAAAATAGGAGTTTTTGTGTTATAAAAGTAGAATTGGTACATTGTCCAGATTCTTTTAAAAATTTGAAAAAAATTAGTAAAGTTCATGACTGTTTAACTATAGGTTAAAAGCAACTTTTAAACTTTTTTGTCAAAAATGCGTTTCTAGAATTCCTTGGAATCGATTAATAAGCTAAGCAAAAAGCGATTGTGCGATCGTAACGGAAAATAATAACGCCATTTAGTTCCCCGTTTCGCCCGTCTTACTTTTTCAACAGGGAAAAGTAAAGCAAAGAGGCTGCTTTACACACCTTGCTGCAGCCATGTACATCTTCACTGAACCTCCGCCTTAGCATCCAATAGAGCTATTCGACTCCTTGTCTGTCTCCCATACATTCAAGTTAACTTCCACCCTCTCTCACATTTCCTTGTCGCATAGATCGTCGTTCAGTAGTAATTTGCCAATATTAATGTCTCTAACAATGTAACTTTACGAGAAACAGTACCTTAGTGTAGCGAAGTACAAGGAAATAGGGGAAGCTGTGTGCTTCCTACAAAAGGAGAAAAAATCTTGCGCCAGTATTTTCCAGGCATTAACATCTCCTCCTAGAAAGAGAATTTCAAATTAAACGGAATAAAAATTTCCTCAGAGAGATTAAAATCATTTTTTCTTATTTAAAAACACAAAATAAGGCAAATTCAGCCTAAAAAAACGAATCTAAAACTTGGAAATATTTGTTCACACTCCCTGCTCTTTTCAATTAGGGTTGACATGTGAGAAAATATTTTTGTTTCATATTTTTTAAATTCGAGTTAAAAAAGTCATATTTCCAAGGCTCTAAAGAAGATAATAAAATTCTGTCTTTCCTTAAAAATGATTCGCGTCATGACTTTTTTTCAGAAAATTGAAGAAGACACGGTACCGTTTTAATTGTTGTTTTTAATGAAAAATGTAAAACAATTAGCCAAGAAAATAGGACAGACGGCTGACTATAAAGTTTCTCTTAAAGTATTTCCATATCCACTGGTATGCCAATATAGTGAGCACCCTTTGTCATTCCACTCTCATCCCTAGGGACTTTGCGGACCACTATAACCCGTACTGGGAGTCACGCCGCGCCACTCGCATACCCATGACGCACACCATGGTATGTCTGCATACCGGAAAGATAATGATTGGCAGCCTACGGCTTGTCCCTCTGCCCACAATTGGTCAAACCCAATGATCCCTGTTGAACCAAATACCTGTCGGTATTTGAGGTCGAACGGAAAATCATAAAATTGGAAGTAAATCAGCCCCTATATAAATGCAGCATCATATCCTTACAGTCCATACTGGGTGTCTTATTTAAAAACACGCATACGAGACTAATGATAACTATTGCTAACTATACTTTAATTAAATTTAAATTTATCGGTATCTTTAATTAATAGTTTATTATTTTGATAATTTTCATTATTAAAAGTGAGAAAGCGGGAGAGGAGAAATGGACAAGGGGGTTGGAAGAGGGGTTTTTCAAAAAGGGTTAGAATGGGATGGGAAAAAGGTGAGAGAAAATGTAACTGGTTTGGACAAGGATTTAGAAAAGTGTTTGGAAAAGTGAACTGGAAATGTTTGGAAAAACAGTTTGATAAAGAGATTCGGAAAAGATGTTTTGAACGAGGATTTAGAAATATGGCTTGGAAAAAATGTTTGAAGAAGGAAATTGGAAAAGAAGTTTCTAAAATTATTTAGGAAAAGATGGTTGGAAAAGTGTGGTGACAAAAGGTGTTTGGAAAAAGAAGTGGGAAAATAAGTTTGTAAAAAAGGTATTTGGCAAAATGGTTTGTAAAATAGGTTTGGAAAAGGGATTTGGAAAAGGGATTTGGAAAAGAGGGCTAGAAAAGCTTGGAAAATTGGTTTGATAAAGGGATTTGGAAAAAAGGTTGAAACGCGGATTTAGAAATGTAGTTTGGAAAAGATATTTAGAAGGATCGAAAGGTTGGTACAAGGCGTTTAGAAAAATGAGTAGGAAAGTGAGATAAAAAAAGGAAGGTAGTCACTTTTATTCCAAATTCTAATCTAGTTCTCCAGTTAGGAGTCAACGTAACCTTCCGCGACTCTTTGTTAAATTAATTTTCTGAGTCTAATTGTCTGGAAATCTAGCCTGACGTACGTCGCGGATACAGCTTGAGTGGCGTAAGGCATCTGATCGATATATCGAGGAGGTAATTCACTTCTTACTCCTGTCAACTTCTCACACATCCTGGAGAGGAGGCTATAGGTGACCTCGTTGAATGTGTGTCAGAAACAGCAGGGAGTCGAGAGAGGCTATCTATTTGATAAATACAAGCGGTTGCTGAATAATTCAGTGAGTGTCTCCACACTAGTGAGTAAACAAGTAACAGAATACCGAGGGTGTAGTTGGTTGATACTGATTCACGTAAATCCACCGCACCCTTTCTACTCATGCAATTTCTCTTGAACTTTCGAATCGCCACACATCCAAATGTGCCAGGTAAGCGCGTAAAACAAACTCGACTTGAAGTTTCCAATCCCTAAATACATAGTCTAGGCTCTAGATTCTAAATCTATAGGATTCTGTTGAATGTTGCTCAATTCGAATCTATGAAGCGCATAAAATTTCTCCTTTATTTTCGACGTTTTCATTGCATCTTTTAATTGAACCATTTGAATAAATTATTTACTAGGTAACATACTTAATCCACGAGATTGCAATTTAGGAAAACTGAATATAATAATTTACTCTGCCGGCCAAATTCGTGTTCAAAGCTCTCTATTTAATCGTCCTGATAACAATCATGGCCGCGAATATCCTCATAGTTGTCAAATCAACGAACTCCGCCAGCCACAAATAACGCTGCATAGGAGTTTCCGGTACTATTGGATGGTTTCGTACACATAAACCTAACCAACTATGGTAGGAGCACACACCATCTGACACATTTGTGCAGAGAGTAGAGTGTACCGGCTTCGAATGTGTATAAATTAGCTATTGCAATTAACGGAATAGCTTAATTCCGATTTGAGGGTGGCTGAGAGTGTACATACATATATCTGACTCAGTGATAAACTCAGATTATCCCATTTAAGCAATCATCAAACTTTGAATACTCGCTTCTATCAAGTAGTTAGTATGCTTACTGAAAATAAAGGATCTGCTTTACTATTCTCAATTGAGCTGCAGCTAATTTATGGTTGGGACAATGTTTATCGGAAGTCTGGACATAAGTGAATCCTTAATAAAATTAAAATACTATTGATAATTTTAAATGTTAAAAAAGCAATTTAAATCCTTCTGTTTTCCCGAATCGCAAAGCAGGACTCATCTGATAAGAGTTAGGTATTCCGATGATTTGGAGAGACTCCGTATAAGAGCAGTGGTATCTCCATTTGAAGATATATCAATAATTTCCTCCTATATGTGGTGTACCCTTTACAACCCTTCTAACTGAAATTCCACCCACTCCTATTCTATCCATTCATTGTCAAAAGCTACCGCGGGATTCACCACTCGACCTGTTCTCCACTTCCACCCTCTCTTCAATTCTCGCTTTTCTTACTTGGTATTTCTTGTTTGGTTGCTTTTTCCTTTTTGCTGGCACTCTATACATATATGTATATATAGATAACTACCCCAAAGAGTAAGAGTTAATTTATCAGACCATTCCACGCATCTATCACAAGTGGTAAACTTTCTGTCCTCTCTTTTCCTTCCCGGCTCTCATTAAATATTTATCTCTTTCTTGAACGGAATCTCAACACTTCTATCGCAAAAAGCATTTCGGGAATACATATCATACCTTTGGGGACCTACGAATTCTTTTGATGGATCTGTCTTCAAACCAAGGTGGCACTTCCTGAAATGATCTTTTTCTGGGGAGTTAAAGTTGTACTCTCGATTTCTTCATTTTTCTTAACAAATACACAGAAAAAACTGCTATGAGTTGTGACAACCACAGAAATAGAAAATTACAAATTAGTAGTTGTACATTAGTGTATTAGTAGTTGTACATTAGTGTATTAGTAGTTGTATATTATTATTTCCGTGGTTGTTACAACCATAGAGTTTTTTCCGTGTATATTATAACTGGAAATGTTTTTGCTCTCTAGATACCGAGTTCTAATATTTATTGAGTGAAATGAGGAAATTGGATTTTTTTTAATTAAGTTAGTGGATGAAGGCGAGAGGAGAGAATTTCTCTGAGAGTTTCTGGAGACGTGAACGTCATAAAGCAGGGCATGTAAGAACGCCTTCGATCGTCACTAATGGTCCGCCAATTTCATGACCCATCCGTTCAAACCGCAACCGCAAGTGGACGATCGCTTGCATCGAGTGAGCCAATAAATTAAGTCGCTTATTAAACGAGCCGTCTCGATTCGTGAGACTATTCGCTTAATCGACACCCCGCACCCTCCCCGCCCAAAATTCTCACCCTTCTTCGAGTAGAACACGACGCGAATCTCCCACATTCTAATCTCAGTTGAGAGCAATTTAATTACATCCCCAATTCTAAGCGATGTGAATTGGATGTCATAAATCCAGGGGAGACAAACCATTTCGATAATTTTTGTCAATACTCGCGGGAGAGAGATGTTGTCGAACGTTGCGCGTGACAAAGGGGCTTTTGACTTTTGTCTCTTTTATACTAAATATATGAAGAGGAAATATTTATTTGTTAGATAAAGTTTGTTCAATCTATGTTTTATTTGCTCCGAGAATTAGGGAACAAATGTACGTTTTAAATTAAGCAATTGCGAATTTTTTGATGTTTTCCACTTTTGATGTTGATTAATCAAATGTTTTGCGAAAGTTAATTTAGAGTCATTAATAAATTATTAGCTTTGTACTATAATGCTAAGAAAATATTATTTTATTTTACTTTACAGGTGAGTCAATGGAGTTTTCAAGCTAAGTGTTGATCTTACCTCAAGAGGTAAAGTATTGCTTATATTAAGTTTGCTCATAATTTTAGTCTGCTTATAATTTAATGCGATGGGACATGGGTTCTATAATTGATAAATATTTATTTTAGGTAGAGAAGTTTGAGATTGAGAGATTCTATACATCTATCTCTGATTTTTATTTTTTATTCATAACCATACACGTTTTTTGAAACTTTTCATTTGAAATAATGTTAATGATCGACTAAGTTTTGACGGAAATGCTGATGCAGAGAAGAATTTCAATGCCTTTGAAATAGTTAAGTGAAAATATCAGTGATTTTCAATAAAATGTAAACTGTTATTTTGCTGGTTCGTGTCTCGTTACCACAAGTTTATAAAGTATGCCACCTATTTGTCAAAATAAATCATCTGGAAAGAGGATGTGAAAAAATTGCATTATAAATAGACAATATATTGAGAAATGGAGAGAATTGTTCGGGGTATTTCCTCTTTTATTCACATTCATTCTAATATCTTTCTAATCCACCTAAACTTCGAAGAGAAATTCCGTTCCTCAACTATGATCTTGAGAATATTCCTAGAGTACAGAGCAAAGCGAGCAAAGTCATCACATATTTCTATAACTAAAATTCTAAGAATTTCATAAACGACTAAGGAAATTCCAGAAATGTTCAAGCTGACAGCAAACTTTCTTCCAATTATAAGTAATTCAAATTCCGGGACATATCCGCGAAAATTCGCTACGATTCAAAGTTTCTCTTTCATTTTTAATATTTTACCTTTCCACCTTTCCATCATCAAAAGCCGACTCCCATATTTACTCAAAAACACAGTCTTACACGGAAGTCAATCCAACAGTTCGAATTTTTCACCAGGAAACCGATTGGCCGATTATCGAGATCAATTTGAAAAGTACAATGAAAGTGAAGAGAAGCTCATGAATTGAGGATTGGTTTATTTGTTCCGAAACTCGGTGGTCCAGAAGCGGAAGCCGGGGAAAGGAAATTTCGTGTAAAACGCAGAGAGGGGTGTTGGGGATCGGGGGAAGAGGGAGAGAGTTAGCGACTCGGGGGTTGAGGGTTGGGGGGAGTTCTACATTTTTCCACCCTTCTCGTGTACTGCCTCATCCCGCGCCACTCGAGTGGAGCACGCCCACTGCGAAACCTGGTAAGAGCATGGAGGGGGCCAGAGGGTGGCTCAGGGGTTCTATACTAAGGGGTGGGGAAGGCTGGCGTGAAAGGGGGTATGGTAGTTTCGAAGGCGGCAGTCAAGTCTGACCGATACGGCGCCAGTACTACTGTCGCCACCATCCCGAGCGCAGGCACAAGACGCCATGGACATACTGGGTATGTCCGTTAAAACCGCATGCACTTAACCTATAACTACGTACATAAGTTCCTCCCGTACTAATCAGTTCTAATCAGGCTTCGCGCGCTCATCCTTTTACCCCGATCGGGCTTCCATTTCAATTTCGGTCTAAAAAATTAAAATTTTTCTTCCATTTCTATTTCACAAACTTGGTCGCGCTCTTTTTATCAATTTACATAACTGTAATAATAATAATCGAAGACTCGCGCGCAATTAATTACTCGAGATCGGCCCATGTGCGTATAGTTTGTTTTGACGAAGGAGCAACGATGGATTTTATTATCAACCCCGGACATTTTGCGGTAAACTTTGCCTTAAGTCGTACATTATGCCACGGAATTAGATAGAACTCGTCTATCACCGCACTTTCGATCTCAGACTCATGAAAAATTGACAAATTCAGTCCTCATTACTTTAATAGTGGGGTCCATCACAAAATTTTCGTTTCTAGATTTTCTAACTCTGAGTGTTAAAAAGATGAAATAAAAACATAAAATCTGTATTTAATTTGTTAAAAATAGAGGTGCTTTGATTCAATTATCGATATAAGAAAACACGAAAAAAACAGCGTTGGAAGTATATTTTCTGTTCATAGAGAATTTTTTAAGGTCAAGCTTCTTTGAGGGGTTTAAATACCTGTCTGAAAATTCTAAATGAGGAAATTTCTGAAGTAGATGATTAAAAACTTTGATGTTTTTCCAAAATTTCTGAAAAATAGAAATCTATTTAGACAATCAAAAAATTGGGATCTTGTGATGCAGTATAATACACATTTTTTTTTTCAAACCAACTCTTATTACGCGGAAATATTTTTTTATACATATTTTTTTTCTTTTTTTAATATGTTTTTTAATTTAATTTTTATATCTCCATAAAGAATTCCTTTCTTTCAATTTGGAAATATTTCTATCTCTTAAACAACCCATTAAAAGAAGGTTTTCATTTTATTTAGAAGCACATCTAAAGTAAATTTGAAAAGCCATTCACTATTCTTATTAAAAATCCACATCATAGATAAAATTGACGTGGTCTACTTCTACACAAATTTTATACTGGAAAACATATTTATCTCAAAAAATGGAATCTCTTTGCCTGGATTTTCTCTCGTAATAATTTCAAGCAAAAAAATTACCTTTTTTTAGAGAGAATAGTTTCTAAGCGAATAAATACAATTTTTAGCCTTAATTATTTTTTAATTAAATATTTCTTGCTAATTTACGTGCTACATGATTTGATTCATAATCAAACTCTACTTTTAACCAATACTAGTTATTCTGAGGGAACAAATCTTTCTAAAATATGTCTAATCCATAAAAATGTATTTTTCAATATAAATTATCAACTTCACATTACTCCATTAGCGTTAAAAAAATTTCTCCCTCACTTTCTCTGATAAAAGCTAAAACTAAAGTTCCTTCTTATTTGATGTAAACTGTAAAATGAAATCAGATCGTTTTAATCGAGTTCGTAATAAGTGTGGTGTGTAGAATCGAAAATAGATGTGCTATGTTTATGTGTTGCATGAGAAGTACGTAATTCGTGTTGTAAACATTATTAGATTTTGTGTATCGTACATCAAAGGAACGTGATAAATAATACACGTTACTTGAGAGAAATGTAAACTCTGCAGTTCCTCGTATGTATGCGTATATGTGTCGCTGTGTAAACGAATTTTCGTGTGTATTCGTGTAATCGAAGGATAGGTCGTGCCACCCTTTGTCAACTTTCCCTCAGGCAATCATGGCAACTAAACCCTTTGGCTCTAGTAAAACACCCAACACCCTTTTTTCCCTATTCAATTCTCGCGACCCTGACACACTTACCGAAAAAAATAGATGCCTTCAAGGGGAAGGTGGAAGGACAAGTAAACACTACAATTTACTCCAAAAAATCTTTTAAAAAAACTCTTTAAAAATCTATACAAACTAGTCTTCAGTTGCACAATTGACATCTTACAAATTTTTTTCAAGTTTCACATGTTTTTCTGGATTGATAAACAAGAAATTCTGTCCCGTTCGAAATAAACTTCGATGAATGTTGTTTGCAGATGAATAAAACTTGGAGGTTTTTGTATCATTGCTAATTAAGGTTTTAAAATCAGAATCACGAACACTTTCTTTTCGTAACGTTAAAAAGCTATTCATAAACACTATAAAAAATGTTCAAAAACTTAGGAGAAAGCTAAGGGCAGTTTGTTTAATTTGTTTTGTGCCTTCGAGAAAAACTTACAACATATGAAATTATGACACAAGAAATGAGCAAACGGTTACGTGTGCACATTAAAACGAGATATTTAAATATTTAAAATTGACTGCCACTTTCGAGTGATCATAAGAAGAAGAAGTCTTTCCGTTCTCTAATATTTGCTTACACTTTCTTCTAATTCACATTTCTGCCCATTTTTATAACGAACCATTTCATTTAACTATCTCTCAAGATTAATCTTCCCAGAATTCGCTTTGGAGACGTTTCTTTAAGATCAAAATATAATAATTTACGTGTAAAGTAATATATCACAGAAATAAATCATATACTCTTATATACCCTTTTCATCCTACCCTTTTCATGGGTTTACACGTTCGAAGCCGAATTTACGATATTCTTATGATGTATACCTAATTCTTGAATAAAATTGCACGCCCTCCCCAAAAGTCACCACAAATCATAGTTTTCCTCGTAAAGGGGATATCATCTTTCAAATCGTGAACTAGTAATGTCACTAGAGACTTTTTAACGAGATACATGAATCATACACATTACATGAGATACAATTTCAGATTTTTTATTATACCCCTGGATCATAAATTCAGACAGCAGGGAAATGCACTTTTTAAAATATGGTACTGAATTTCTAAATTCTGAAATCAATTTGCCGGAATTAATGATAGCATTTTTTATGCAAATGCAAAAATTGTCTGCCTTGTAATGAAGCCAGTGAACAAAACTGCTTTATTTTTATGCTGAGTCAACTCTTTTCTACATTTCTGCTTACGCGAAGAATAGAGTCACGCTCGACAATTTAAATCGAACGTTCTGATGGTGAAATTGTGCCAATCTTACTCAAACTCTAAATCTCAGCGAAAAAAAAATATTTTCAGATAAAGAATTAATAATACTCTCAATTCTTTGTAGATGGTGCAAACTTTCGCCAATTAGAAACTTCAACGTTAACGATTGTTTGAATATAAATAATACCTGACTTAGCACGTATTCGATATAGAGAAAGCAAGCGAGAGATGTTTGTAAGGTTGGCAAACTTCGAGACCATAAATCCGGCATTGAAACCTAGCAAACTTTGACACTAGAGTTTCAAAGCTTCAGCTCCTCGTTATCTCCAACCGTCCAGCGGTCAAACTGGTCGAATCCTATAGACTCGTGGCAAAATTCACATTTGATGAACTCAATTTAGACGCATTGGACGTAACCGTATTACCTGCATATTACATAATATTCCTACCTGTTTCACATATATACCTTCTTGATTAATACATAACTCAAATGTATGTATGTATATATATTTATATATAATATTATCGTTTATAAACCATTAACAATTTCCAATATTTAAAGCGAAAATTCTTCACATATTGAGAGTTTCTGAAAAAATAAATAATAGTGGCCTCCGAGAGATTCAGCTAGCGTCAGGTTTGCAAGTTTGCAACGAATTTCGCTGACAAGGTATATACTCCATAAAAGATAGTCTCATAACACGTACATTATTATGATGATATGCAATATCTCTTTTTTGCAAATTTTTAATTTAAAAATATTTTACTCTCATTAATCTACATTTTTAATTCTGCATTAAATTTCATGAATACATCATGCATAACATAAATTTTTCAATATTTTCCCAACGCTTTAATTTCCATTAAATACGCTAACAAGAATTTTTTGAAATTATAGAGTAAAAAGAAGTATTGTAAAATGATGTTTAGACGCATTCTATCAAACCTAGTTCATCGTAGAGTATGCACGTTTTGAAATAAACTTTTTAGGATCTTTCAAAGACCAGGAGTTTCAATACACATTAAGTTTCGTTTGAGCGACATACAAACACTTTTAATACTTGTTATTGAGTATGCAGTTCAAGCTCGAGCTGCATTATAAATACATTAAAATGCATACCCAATATATTTACGGTTCACTTTTACTTCACTTTTTCTTTTGCATGCCAGTTTTACCTCACATTCTCCTTAATATTCCCAACACGTTTCACCAGAGAGAAATTCCAAAATATTTAAAGTTTAAAATAGATTATTCTTCTATATGAATTATTACGTGCAAATTGAACTGGTAAATTAACAAGCTGCTTATCATTATTCAATAACAAGTAAATATTTTCACTTGTTATACAGAATCTATGGATCTGAAAAGCACCTTGCAGCAGGTGCATCAATTTAGATTCGCCATCTTGTTGCGAATTCTCGCTTTCCATATTATACGGAATTAGAGTAATAGTCAAACAAGCGAATAGTTTAGACTCAGTTTGTGCTCAACAGGGAAAATATCGACCCCTGCACACCTCTGTATACTTCGCCACTTGGCTGGTTAATAAGGACATCGGAGGATCTCGTAAATGAGTAGAGAAAGCTTTACTGTATTACAAGATTAACAGACCTATTTCTAAGGGCTCCCTCTCTCTTTATCTCTCGGTGCCACACCTTTACTTCCACCATTCTCTTCTCTGACACCTTTACTTTCCTTCAATTCATTCACCCTTTCCAAGTCATATGACATTTGATATCGTTAAAGGTATTAAACCGCAACTACCGCACATTTACCTCCTCAAAGTGCACTTACCTTGTTTAATGTGCCTTCAAGCCGAACTAGAGTCCTATATTAGGTTATGGTTTTCACAATTAATTTTTCATGGCATTGTCGAGGCGAATTAAAATGAAATCAATTCGAAAGACTTGGGTACATGAAATGTATGACACCTCTTTAGCTCGCTATTTATCGTTGGATGATAATAATTGTTCCGTTTGCACTCAAAGAACTAATTAACTGCATTCCCAATGCGTATTTCCATTTACCGTCCGGTATATATATCGAATGCTCTGGACTAATTAATTGATCGATGAGAGATTACAAAAAGCGACGACACAGGAAGTACGTGAGTTAATCATTTCGGACAATGCCTGGATGAGATCGGTGTCGCCTGAAGCAGAATAGAATTGATTTGTCCAATCGTAATAATGAAGCATTATTGATAGATACGGTACTCGAGAGCTGTCGATTATGGATAATGAATCGTCATGATAGAGGAAGTGCTCGTCGACACTGACGCGAGATCGAGTTTGAGGTTTTCGTATACCCGACGGCCATAGACAAACGGGATTATCATCAACCCTTCCTATATTATCACCTCTCTAATAGAGGATACTGTAATTGAGCCCTTATAGCTTTCATATCCTATATTTGTGGGAAATAATATTTCCCACAGTATTTTTTTCTTAATTTCTTTTTCATTTTACTTCAAGGGAGTTAAGAATTTACAACTGTCAAAGTTTCAATTCAGTTTATAAAGTAATTTACTTGTGCAACCTTATTTATAAAAAAAATCAAAGTTATGTTAAGAATTGTTTGACAGTAATTGACCTATACTACTTGAAACTCCTTATAACTAACTTCAAATGACTCACACTACTTAATGTTAATCACGGCTGACTTAAAATGATTTCTACTATTTTATTATAATTACGGCTGTCTTAAAATTTTCTTTATTAATATTTGATCATCATTATGTCCAACTTAAAAATACTTATACTACTTGATGCTTCTCCTGACTGGCACAACCCGACTTTTTCTACTTAAAATCTCGAATTTAAGAAGGTAATTTTGTTTTTAATAAAAGCTTAGTTGCGTCTCATTCTGAAGTGAATTATTTAACCAACATTTCCAAAACAAAAATTAAATTTTTTGTTAAAATTTGTAGGATTATAGAATTAATAGGATGTGAATAATAACGCAGGATTTAACAAACGTGAATAATTAAAATTGATAATGTGTTGATTCTGTGTAAATTGATGTGAATATTGGAAATCACGTCATACGTTGAGCAGGAATGAACCAGTGAAGTTTTACTCCGAGTTATGTATCACGAAAGAAAAGAATCTTTACATGTAGATTGCACAAGTTGCCCTAGTTTTCCGATAGGCCTTTTTCATCTGTAAGACTTTTTTCGTTACCACAAGAGTCTCCACTGCGACCTGCTTTCACCTAACTATGTCCTCTAAAAAAAAGCTCGTTCCTTCTCATTCAGAAAAATTTGTAAATTAAGATTCCACTTCTCGCAGACATCAAAGAACAAGGATAGGATCTTGAAAATTTTAAAATGGGAGCAGAGTCTCATGCAGCTTTCAATATCTTCAGCTTTTAATGAGACAACCATTTTTTCTCTAGGTGAAACTATTCTCGTTGAATTTAAAAATGAATGATTTGTGAAGGAGCAGATGATTTCTGTCTTTGATCTTTCCCGCATTTTCCCAGCAGCAATCCTTTATCAGTGTAAAGCTTGCAGACATACTATAAATAACGATTCATCCAGAAATATTTCAATTCTCGCACGCGAAAGCGCGGCTGCACGAACTAAAGCAATCGGTCTGTGTCACTGGGTAGGATATCGCGTGCCATTCGATCTCGCACATTAACCTTTCGACCGTGCTTATCCTGAATGGGCAATAGAAGCGAATAGGAATAGAGGATCTGCGAACGTTACGATTCGAAAGCTCGACCCTACCGGTCAGGATTTACATACTTTCCTCGAATATCTGAGCCATTCGCACGAGAACCCTCCATTTCTCATCACAGATTCGCCACAATCCTTGTCTTTAGAAGAGAAATCACGAGAGAGTTGTAATTTTATTCCACTTCGTATTGAGCGCCCTACTCGCTCGTAATTACTGCAGAACACATGTTAAGTCTGAATTAACTTCGAGGAATATATTCTACTCTGAAGCTGAATGTGTAAAGCTTAAATATGTAATCTTTCCAAATAAAAGTAGTAAAAACGATGTATTGAAACTCAACACTTTTCCATCCGAAAAATAAAAGAAAATAGACATCACTCCTGCATTTTTCGCCACACATACATATCTGAATCTAAATCCATCATTCAGTAGAAAAGTAAACTTTTCAGAATGGTAGAGAATCGTGATGAACGAGTAAATATAATCTGACCCACTGGAATTTCTTGCACAATTCAACGATAAAATGTTTGCACATCATTCGAAACAGTTCTTAAAAAGTGACCGAACTCTGATATGTCTGACCATTTGTCTTGCTCCACTACTGAAGCAGACAGTAACTGGGAACAAGGTGAATGTCCCATATTATTCCGACCTGAAATCGTACATCAACGTTACGAAGGTTGATATTCGAACCCATTTCTAATTTACGTTCTCGCAATCCATCCAGTCGTTAAAAATGCGCTCACGGGCAATCTATCTTCCTCGTAAAACAAAGAGAAACGTTCCTACAAAGCTACGGCGTCAAGACAAGGGCACAGTTGTAAAATGTCGCTGAGGAAAAAGTTTTATACATCATTGCCCATGCAATGCTGATGGATGATATTCCACACAAAATATTTTTTAAAAAAGCTATAATCTACGTTAACGAATAAAAGAAAAATTCAAATTTATAAACCGAAATCAAAAGAACCTATCTATAAAAAATTCTATCTGATGGCAATAATATTTAGTCACACCCTGTCCCCTAATTTGAAAGAGTTAGGGCGTGTAGAAAAATATTTTCAAGATTAAGACATTCCTTTTTTCTAGTTAAAGAAATATTTGCTCACACCTTCTCACCTAATTGGAAACAGCTTAGAGGAATAACAAAATATTTTCATGTGTCAGATTCGTTTTTTTTTATAAAATCTTTTGGAATCCGTATTAAAGATTTGTCGCTACGGATATGATACTGTTCCTTTTAATTCAAATGCAACTAGAGAAACCATTTTAATCATTTTTCAAGAAAAAATATGAATTCGATTGATGAAACAAATTTGAATAAGATAGACTGACACTAAATTGACACGATGTTGAAAAAATGTCAAGTCTTTCTCTCGCAAGCAACATTTATCCAAGAGGAATCGAAAGGAATAGCTGAACACGACGGGACCCAGATAATAAGATTGATGCTTCGCACTTTAGAGAGAATGGGGTGCTCCAAGTTCAAGCCGGCAAGTTCGATGTCTGTTTGCATTAACGACGGACACCAAGGCGATGTTTTATGCATGAGGAGAAAAAAGTCTAGACAATTTGTTCTTGCCCCTTGGCACAACCAAACCTCGATTCCTTCCATCTTCGTCTTTTTCCTCTTAGTCTTCGTCCTTTTCTTCTACTCATTCTTTTTCTTCCCTACGCCTGCATTCTGGATTAAACTAAAACGGATGCGAAAAGAAAGACGATGCTGACCCACCTTGAACCACAATATGCTAATCCGCAAATGGAATTCGCCACTCGCTCGTATCAATTTCGTGCTTGTTTCCCGGAAAGCGATTCAGCACCGGAAACGTTGTAGTTCTACACAAACACTCCCGCAAAAATCCAATAATATAACTCTATCAGAATCTCCGTCGATAATGCAAGTCTAAATGCTTTTGTAAAATACGAAATTCTACATGAAATGTTGACTGCAATTTTGAGAATAAAAATTTCAGGTTTACTGCAATAATATTTTCACAGAAATATTGAAAGTTACATTGAAACTTCTCAAAAATGTTTCAATTATTTTTTCTTGAAATTAGCATTTATTAGGAACCATATTTATCACGGTTAAACCTTTGCTAAATCTGCAAAAAGGTATCATAAATTCAAATAAGAGTCTAAAATTTTAGAAATTGTACTAACAAAGACTCCAATTTGAAAGTATAAAATATCAATATATCTAAACTTTCAGCAGAAACTGTAGAAAACGATCGGGATTTACAAAGAATTGTCGAGTCAATTAGTTTCAATTAAAAGGTTATTCGCGATAATAATAACTACATAGTGATTAAAAAGAAATTAGCTTTAAATAAGTGCTCGTTAGTTCGGAGATTGATTGATTAGTCGATAGTTTTCCTTCGGCGTCGCGCCAACGCAAAAATAATGACCCTCTCTCAAGTATCGTTTTTTTCTTCTTTTTTTTTTTTCATTTTATAAAGCGATCCCAAGTAGGTAGTGAGGTGATATAAAGTTTCTCGTGCATAAGTTGGCTAGATCGCGTGTAAAGTCGTTCCAACATGCAACTCTCGATAGATCGCGAGGAAAATGATTACCTTCCCCAAGCCAGCCGATTATAAACCCAGAAACGCCTATTTCGCGATATAAAACGCCGGATACACCACGCTGAGGTTGCAAAACGATATAATTAAACACAACTTCCCTAGTAAACTTTCGTCAGCTATTGCCATTAAAAGCGCAATTAACGTCCCATAATTAGCATCGTTATATTAATTTACACTTTCCTAAATGTGTTTGTGGTCGTGATTGTGACGACATGCTGCATTTCCTCCAAGAAAATCCCAAATTAAGTGTGGTTGCATATTAACGTGAGTCGTCTACTTATTATTAGCATGCATAATTTAGAACAGAACTTCAATCATTAAATACAATTATAGATATTCGGGATGTGCCAAATTTTCGGAAAGTAATTTTGCACAGCTCTAATAAATGTAGAGAATGTTTAGTCTTCGTCCTTTCTTCTAATATTTAGAATACTTTAGATTAGTTTCTGGTCTTATATCTCATTTTCATTTTTTACTGCATTTATATATTCTACATTCTTAATATGAAGATTATTGACAACATATATTTAAGTTTAAAATGAATTTGGTAAGTATCAGATGGAGGATACAGAATGAAGTATCATATGCAAAATGTTTAATTAAAATTTTGTATACACACTTTTCGTTGAATATTTTTAGAAATTACATTAAAAATATGAGTGATTACTTAATAAAATGTTCTGCAAGTTTTTGTGAACTATATTTTTTTGAGTTAGACATAGTGCTCTGCATTATTTCATTTGTAGGAATAATGAGTTAATTACAAAACACAGGAGTTAAACTAGTCAGAAGAAGAGACGACTAAGTCTCTTTGCCTCTCTTTTTCCTTTTTTTTCTTGGCACTACAACCACTCAGTTACAAGGACAAGACGAAATGAACCCGCATACTTCCAAACTCGCTAAATTTTTTAAAACGGCTGCCTTCGTCTCCCAGACTTCCATCTATCTATCTTCCTCTAGTTTTTCCTTTTTGCCAAGCCATCATGAAATTGCGCACTAGAATGTGACAAACTGCGAATGCATAGACTACTTTGCATCCTTTTAGTATTGATATAAATATTTAGCACTGTTTATTTATTAAATAGAAAAGGTACGCATTAATTTTTTTTTGCCATGCGCATTTCGGCGTATAATTTTGAACAAGTCACTGTGGAAAGCATTTTCCTCTCTTTCCCTTCTTTAAAACAAATGTTGACCTGGATTTTAAGCGCGTTAACTAAAAAATCACTGTGCACTTATTTACAAGAAGAAAAAACTGAAAATAAACCGGATTTTCTTAAATTACGAGCTCATAATCCATGCATCAAATCCTAAATGAATCTCTTCTCATCTCCCACAAAGTCCATTTGCCAAAGACTTGTCCCAAGTTTCTTCACTTTTTATTATTTTTCACAAAAAAAATTGCATTTGAAATAAATAAAAACTCAGCTTTGAGGCATTCTTAACAGAGTTTAGCAAATATTTCCTTTTCAAATCGGCAACAGAAATTTTAATTAAAACTTTTCCCATATCAATAAAATTAGCAATGCAGAAAAGAGTTTTTTCGTTTAATCAAAAAGGACATCAATCAAAAAAGGATGCAAAAGGATTCACTTTAAAAAATTTCGATTTTGAGTGCTGGTTTCGACAGAAATTGAATTTCTTCTGCTTCTTCGAAAATTGCATTCCGTCGAAAAGTTTAATCAACAGAGGAATTCAAATTTTCTCTCTCGGACTCGCGTAAATCTGCCGACCAGGTCCAAACAAATCTTTAAACGAACTTCTTCTCGTTTTATTCGCACCACCGGTGAGCTTGATGGAGAAAGGATTCGATCTGCATGGCATTTTAACGGGGATTTATAAGCATCGATGCTGCACACTAATGGTAAAAGGATTGCGAGAGAGAAAGAGGTGTTAAGGGAGACTGGGGTGAGGGGTGGCTTATAAGAGAGCACTAATGTGAGGTAACAGTAGACAATCTACCATCCAATCACCGATCTAGATGATGCACCTGACGCTGTTACAAATTTACGCAGATTTGCCATCCAGTGCGAAACTCATCTCCGCCTTATTGCGAACACAGATTAGCTTTCATGCTTTATATAAACTTCCTCCTTAGCACGCTATATTCTGTGAATATTCCTGGCATACTCCATTAAAACATTTGAAATATTCCAATATTATATTCCGGGAATACAGAAATGTCCGGTGTTTGAAATATTCCAATGGAATACTGCTGGGACATTTAATTAATAAATTCCAGAATTTAAATAAAGTTGAAGCAACTGTTAACTGTATTATTACTAGCAGGAATTTACTCGGTGTTGTTTGGAATTTTAACAGATTTCAAGTTGGATTTTAAAAGTATTTTAAGGTATATTCAGAAATCTTTTAGTTAAATTTCTACTGCTGGGTGAATTTCGTACAAAGTTTCAAAGGAATATTCCAAATGTTAGATATATCCGTATTTCAGGAATATTATAGCAATATTTCATACACGGAGAAAAAAGTATGGTTGGGCCAACCATATATATATTGATAAATATCGAACATCCATATTATATGGTTGCTGCAACCATATTATTGTTGCTGCAACCAAAGTTTGGTTAGCGCAACCATTCAATTTGGCTGCAGCAACTATAAATATGGTAGCAGCAACAATAATATGGTTGCAGCAACCATATAATATGGATGTGCCATATTTATCAATATACATGGTTGGTCTAACCATACCTTTTTCACCATACCATAGCGTGCTGAGGGGAAGAGCCTTAAACTCTTAACTCCTTATCTCCCCATCTTTACACCGATCCACTGTCAATGAGAAAATATTGGGTGGAACTTTATATTATAAGAGGTTTGCGTAAACGATATCTTTGGCTCAATGAAATTGATATTGATAGGAGTCAAATAAAATATCGAGAATATATTTATTATTATATATGTAAGATACTTTAAAGTAACAGCATAAATTTTTAATTCAATTAAACATTAATTGCTATGAATTCAATTTGAAACCACTTGAAAATTACTCAATTCTTCTAAAGTCCTTTGAATTCATAAATTTTTTATTTCATCCAACTTGAGAGGTGAAAGTAATTTGAAATTAATCGTCACTTAGATCAGGAATCAATATCTAGTTGACCTAGATTTTTTGTGATTAATATCGCAAGTGAAGTCGATCCACATCTTGAAAAATAAAGACGTCAATTTATATCTTTCGTAAAGAAGAAATCGATAAACTGTAAAGTGCAAGGCGTGTCAGAGAAATACGATATATTTAGGGAAAAGAGTCAAAACTACAAGAAAATTCTTTCCGAAAGTGGTTCTTAGTTTTTCCATTTTCCTCCAAATTGAAGAATCCAATCGTATTGTCCAAAATTGCTTTTATTAAATTGATAAATAGAAATGGAATATACACATGTCTGACCATGTGAATCTTTTTCTACTGGCTAATCTTCCTTCCTTTCGGTTCCTTTTTACATTCTCATCAGAGAAGGTATTAGATTTGTGCAAAATTTCCCCCCCCC